>CAIGQQ010035826.1:7784194-7874722 GCA_903798035.1 Danio albolineatus | reverse complement strand
ATAGATAGATAGATAGATAGATAGATAGATAGATAGATAGATAGATAACAATATGGAAAACAGATTATAATATAGATATATTACAAGATAGATAGATAGACTTACAGTGTTTATTTTGCTTTATTGTTACTTGCCAATTTGATAATTATTTTTGTGCATTTCTACGCCAAATGTAACTTTAGGTACATCAGATGTTTTCCCCAAATGTACACCTATAAACAATAATAAATACCTGTATATGTTACGCTGAATAGCTTAATGAAGCAATAATGAACGGTGAGATGGAGAGCACAGAATCTCATCTGCGTGGTGTATCTTAATCCATTATCACAACCGCCATGGGACCATAATGTCTTGCTGGGCATTTAATCTGCTAAGCATCCACTCTATTAGCATCTCATATAAGATACATGAAGGTTTGCATATAAATTTGACTTAATTACTTGCATAAATTAGACGCTGATTATTGTCATTTTTGCATTTGAAGCAAACGCATTCTAAAGATGTTATTTTCTTCTAATGAGCCGGGGCCAGTTGGGGAAAAGGCAACCATGTGGGAAAATGAAAGCTTTTGGCACCATGGAAATAAGCTGGATTTCTTTAAAACGAGACAATAATCTTTAATTCAGGGATAATGCTGTGAGGTTGCTGGAGGGCAGCCATTGATCAAGCTGATCAGAGGGAGGACATTAAAACCTTCATTATTTCGGCAGCCGGCCCTGAGAGCGTTTCTCAGAGCTCTCATATAAAATCTCACACTAACAAATATTGGCAGGTGTGTTGGCATAGAGTCAAGTAGGGTTTTAAGCAATGTAACAGTAAACAGCCGCATTTCCCAGCATTTTTTAAAGGTTTAGGTTTAGCCTTTAGGGCATCTGCCAAGTGGAATACATTTACAGTAATTGGCTTTTCTTCCATACAGTGTATTTGTGCAAGAGAACCACTTTAATTTCCTGTTGACTGATAATCTTTTGTAAAGTTGTGGTATTTGGCAATTTGCATAAAGCATTGCATGGTAATTCCTGATGGATAAAATATGCAAAAGGCATCAGTATTAGGTGTAATAACTAGCTAAATTGTTTCCCAGAGATGGGTTGTGGCTGGAAGGGCATCCGCTGCGTAAAACAAATGCTGGATAAGTTGGCGGTTCATTCCGCTGTGGCGACCCCGGATTAATAAAGGGACTAAGCCGAAAAGAAAATGAATAAATGAACTAGCTAAATTGCATTGCGTACACACACACACACACACACACACTCACCGGCCACTTTATTAAGAACACCTTACTAGTACCGGGTTGGACCCCCTTTTGCCTTCAGAACTGCCTTAATCCTTTGTGGCATACAGGTAGATTCAACAGGGTACTGGAAATATTCCTGAGATTTTGGTCCATATTGACATGACAGCATCAGGCAGTTGTTGCAGATCTGTCAGCTGCACATCCATGATGCGAATCTTCCATTCCACCACATCCCAAAGGTGCTCTATTGGATTGAGCTCAGGTGACTGTGGAGGGCATTTGAGTACAGTGAACTCATAGTCATGTTTAAGAAATCAGTCTGAGATGATTCACTCTTTATGGCTCGGCACGTTATCCTGCTGGAAGTAGCCTTCAGAAGATGGCTACACTGTGGTCATAAAGGGATGGACATGGTCAGAAACAATACTTAGGTAAACTGTGGCATTGACACTATGGCCAGTTGGTACTAATGGCCCAAAGGGTGCCAAGAAAATATCCCCCACACCATTACATCACCAGCAGCAGCCTGAACCATTGATACAAGGCAGGATGGATCCATGCTTTCATATTGCTAATGCCAAATTCTGACCCTACCATCCGAATGTCGCAACAGAAATTGAGACTTATCAGACCAGGCAATGTTTTTCCAATCATCTATTGCTCAATTTTGGTTGGTCTGTGTGAATTGTAGCCTCAGTTTCCTGTTGTTAGCTGACAGGAGTGACACCCATTTCGGTCTTCTGCTGCTGTAGCGCATCCACCTTAAGGTACAATGTATTGTGCGTTCAGAGGTGCTCTACTGCATATCTCAGTTGTAACAAGTGGTATTTTGAGTTACTGTTGCTTTTCTATCAACTTAAACCAGTCTGGCCATTCTCCTCTGACCTCTGGCGTCAACAAGGCATTTGCACCCACAGAACTGCCACTCACTGGATATTTTCTCTTTTTCTTACCATTCTCTGCAAACCCCTAGAGATAGTTGTGCGTGAAAATCCTAGCAGATCAGCAGTTTCTGAAATACTCTGACCAGTCCGTCTGGCACTAACAACCATGCCATGTTCAAAGTCACTTAACTGTATCTTGACCATGTCTACATGCCTAAATGCATTGCAAGTTGCTGTCGTGATTGGCTGATTATTATGCCTTATTTTCACATACCAACATTATCACCAAATACAATTCATTTAAATCAATTTTAATTAAGTGATTCACATTTTTTAATTATTTACAGGAAATACATTCACAGGTTTCATCTCTATTTTATTTTGTGAGACAAATATTTTCTAACTCTAAAGTTGTATTGATTGGTGTGTGGCACAGGTAAGAGAGGACACGGATGCTGTAGGGCAGGCAGGGGCGCCGCTAGCAATTTTGGGCCCCATGAAAAAATATGAGGATGGGCCCCCTACTACCAAGCTAGCTATCCAAACTCTTTGTCTGCAATGTAGTTATACTGACCTATGCATTTTATTATTGATTTTGTCCCCTACTTATCAGTATTTAGTAAGAGAACGGCCATGACTGCAGCTAGCAGATGATTTATTGTTCAAATGTAAATGTAGTACAAAAAAAGGAACCGTAATCAAATATTCACTGAAAATTGTACATTTCTAAACACACAAAACACCAGTGTGTCACTATTTAAATAACTGTACTGCAATAGTGTCTCATATATTGTGCAATACACTTTGGTTGAGGATTTTGCAAGCAAGAAAGCCGGGCGTTTGGCACTTGGAATTTAAGTTACTGTCAGGTTAATCAACAGATCGTTTCAAGTGTATTTATGTTGTGTTTATTTGGTTTGCAGTGTGCTGGATTTTGCACTCTGTTAATAAAAATTTATTTAAAATTTATTTATTTTTTATTTGCCGGCAAGAAGGCCAGGGTTTAAGTAATGGTCAGTTTAAACAAAAGAACATTTCTTATTTATGGGTCTCATTGTAGAATAATTTTGTGTCTTATTGATTTAGTGTATAGTGTGTCATTTGGGATGCAGCTAATGAAATAAATGACCAAAATACCAAATAACAGCCTACCTGGCATGAGTGTAAACGCATTCACCATCGGGAGGCGCTATAATCACTCTCGTAGAAAAATACTGCTTTCACAATCCAAAATAAATAGTTATCCAACATGTGCGCCCGATAGCCCCTTCAGCTACATGCTCAAAGCTGCAGTCGTTGAGTGTGTGAAGTGTCCATCATTACACACTTCTGTTTACCGGCTGAATGAGTGCATCATCCGGGTAAATAAAGTGCATTATTGTTAAGAGTTTTCAGTGTGAACGCACTACTTACACTATTTATACTTAAAAAATGGCGTAGAATAGTGCATAAGTATGCGATTTGTGAAGCAGCTGATGTTAAACTCGAGGTCACCGCTGCTTTGACAGTTTACCTGACGATCGCACTCGACTCTCTTCCCGCTACTGACGGACTGAACCATACAGCGAAAGGAGGGGGGTGCAATTTGACAGTGACAGTTGTGACAGACACGAGGTGCAGATAAAAGCCGTATTTTTTAAAAAAAATTATAATAAATTGTTTTACTTGTAATTTAGAGATACATTCATAATTTATATTACATTATAGTACTGTTATTAATTATAAAGCAGATCTCTGAGGGCCCCTAGAGTGCATGGGCCCTTAGAATCGTCCTAACTTTCCCCCCCTTAGCGGCGCCCCTGAGGGCAGGGGTGCTCAACCCTGTTCCTGGAGAGCCACCCTCCTGCAGATTTCAGTTGCAACCCATATCAAACACACCTGCCTGTAATTATCAAGTGCTGTTCAGGTCCTAATTAATTGGTTCAGGTGTGTTTGATCAGGGTTGCAACTGAAATTTGCAGGAGGATGGCTCTCCAGGAACAGAGTTGAGCACCCCTGCTGTAGGGTTAATACCAAGTAAACACAGGAAACAGAGAAAAAGAAAGAGCAGGAGCATTCAAAAACAAAGATTTTTTTAAAGATGAAAATGCTCCTTTGTCATATTGGAGTCAAATGCTTCTGGAACAACGGTGCTGATGGGGCAAGACTCTGGAGTGGCAGCCTTTATAAGAGGCAAGACAAACAATATGACTGACGTGTCAGCAATGAAATGAACTCACACAGTGGCCTTTGAAGACTATCAAGGATGTGGATTAAATTGATTGGACTGAGTCCATAGAAGAAAAAGTCAATTTGAGCTGAGTCCTTGAGGTTAGAAATATTAGCAATGTCTAAAAGGTCCTGTATATGTATGTGGTCCTCAAGTGAAGGAATTCATAAGCGTAGATGAACTGCTGTATCCAGTGGTAGGCATTCATTCCGTAACGTTCACGCATGTCAAAGGTAAGAGAAGTGGATGTACAGTAGAATTTCGAAACAAATAAACTAAATTCAGTTGAGTTGAGCCATGAATCAGTTACATGAAGCAGGCAAAATGAAGCTGAATTTTGATTACTACAAAGTTAATACAGACATATTCTCTCAGCTAGCCAGATCCAGAGCAGGCTAACTACCAGGGGTGCGTTTTCATTAGCCAACTAAGGTCACAAGTTCCATTGTTACAAATAGTTTGTGGATTTGGCATTTACCATCGTTCAATCTAAAGCTGTAGTTAGAAGCATATGCAGTGCCACTGATGCGATCCAAGACCCACAACGAGATGATCCTAAGGTTCTATAATCCTGGACCAGGCCGTATCCTGAGCAGTTGCTGTGGTGCGTGAAGGAGTTGAGAGCATGAGACTGATTCCTGTGACAGATCCTAGGACAGATGAGTCTCGCTGACACCCGGCTTCTCCAGCCTCCGGTGCTTAGACTGCAGCTCTGCACAAGACGTTTGGCCATAATAGAAAGTGAGAACTGAGAAACTGAGCCTGGTTTCTGTTTAGGTTTTTTATTCTTCACTTTCAACAATTGATGAAGTTTTTTCCTTGCCGCTGTTGCCACTGGCTTGCATGGTTCAGGACATGTAGAGCTGCGCATCGATGGATTTGCTCTTCAGTGTTTGGACTCTCAGAATTGAATATTAAACCACACTGAACTGAGCTAAACTGAACTTCAACTCTGAAAAACGACTGACACGGTTTCAGTTTACTACAATCTTCTATGTGAAGCTGCTTTGACAAAATCTACATTTGTAAAAGTGCTATAGAAATAAACGTGAATTGAATAGAATAGTTCCTGGCTGTGTTCTATTCCCAGTTTTACCCTCTAAGCCCTATTCATTTAGAACATTCTAATATAATTAAACTCGTAGTGGGGTTTATTTATAAACTAATTTAACATGTTCTCCCTGTGTTCATGTGGGTTTTCCCCAGGTTCCCCGGTTTCCTCCCACTGTCCAATAACATACAACATAAGTAAATTGACTACTTTAAAATAGCAACTCTAGTCAGATATATCTCAGCACGTTCAAGCAGGGGAGTTCTTACATACAGCATCTTTAATAACATCTACACCTACCTCTTAAAGTAATTCAAAAACAGTAATTATTGTTGCAGTGTCGCAAAAATGATCTGAAAAACGCACTAATGTGTGCCCATCCCATCTAACCTTAGACTTACACGTGGCAGAAGACCCTCTGGGCTGCAGCGATTACATATTTAAAAACAACAAAACGTAACACAGAGGGCTGGGATAACAACAAAGGCCATGTCCAAACTAAAACATTTTTGTTTAAAAACACATTTTTTCTCTGCTATTTGGCCTTCTGTTCACACTGAAACGGCATTTTTAGGGGAAAAAACATCTCTTTTTGAAAATGTCCAAAGTGAATTTGAAAATGCTGTTTTTGTTGTAGCATGGGCTGTCAAAACACAGTGACATTTAATGTAATGCAGTCATGTAACTAATTTATTTAACATGGTGGACAACATTGTAAAGCAAATGTTTTGAATGTGGTCCACTTGACAGTTTTATTAAACATTATTGTCAGTTTCCATGCTCCCTACCCACTCTTCAAAAGTCAGAATGTTTACATGAAGCTGTTGTTCAGCAGTGGAAGTAGACGATATTTTGCCTCGACGTTTCAAAGATGGAAAGTAATGGCTGGCAGAAATGATGCAGGTAAAGTAATCTTATGTCTCTGCATATGTGCAGTACATGAACAAATGTTTTTTCAGTTGTTTTAGAGTGCTTTCACACTTGTGGATTGATTCTTTTGTTCCAAAATGGATTACATTACATTGTTGCCCTTTGTTCTTGATGCAGATTGCTTTCACACGGCAAAGTTTCTAAACAAACCAAAAGAGCTAAAACACAAGTCACATGCGACTAAACTCTCCTCACATTGGTCAGAGTTTCACAGTGTATTTTGCAGAGTCCCGCTCAGCTCACCTTATTTTAATTTATGACAGTGACCAATAAGACATTATAAGCAAAAAGCTGCGCCTTCATTTCAAGAGTTCACCCTTAGATATGCTTAGCGTTTATAGCAGGTTTGGCATGCTGTCCCGGGAGAGAACCCTGAGCTCGGAGATATTGGGGTGGAAGGCGGGATTCTTCCAAAACGAAGATAGAGTTGTAGGAAAAAAACTGATCCATTTATAGTAAGCTTGGATCGCTCTGATTGGATTATTGCCGATTGCAGATCATCAGCCAGGCGTGCTTAATCATATCACGTGCTCCTCTTGAAATTAGTTTATGAAAATTAACTTTGAACGGTAACACCCACAGACATCGTCACCAATTATAAATCAGAGGAAAGTCTCATACATAGCAGTTGGATTTACGTGAGAACTGCAGGTGTGAATGGCACTCGCAAGAGAAATTGGAGATCTGAAAAAGTGGCCTCTGGTGAATTCGCGAAAGCAAAAACGGCAAAAAAACTTACCTCTTGGGATGTATTTTGCACTGTCCACAAATGTATACATGGGTATGCGTCAATAATGAGCCTGGGTTGAGGTCATCACTGTAGTAAATCATCATCAGCCTAGACATAAAACATAAGGAAAACCCCACTGTGATTGACTTTTTGTCTGTATTGTAGTGTAACTGTGACAATTTATTGTCATCCCAAATTACTAACCATTTGACTTTTTTTCAATATGACCAACGGGGTCTTGAGGGGAAGCCTGTTTTTCTCAAACATCCGCCTCAGATTGGCCTGACATGCCTGCTGTGAGACTGATAGCCCATGGCTGTGGCCTTCTCAGTCTTCATTCACATACAGTTCACCCGCCTCCAGCCCCAGAGGATGGATGGATGGCTCTATTGAAGGCTGACATCGCTAATCCATCAGTTGAGAGCTCTATGGCTGAACCAGATAGTCTGTGAGCAGAAGTGGACAGAAAAACACGAACATTTGAGTAGAAAGTACAGAATGTATCAGAATTTTCTATCATTATTATACAACAATGAAATTATGAAGTTATAAAGTATGATCTTATTCTGCATCCCTAATCCTACCCAAAACCTAATCCCAACTTCTACCTTACTAAATATAAACAGCTAGTTTATTTAACTAGTACATGGCCTGACAAAGGTCTTGTCACTTATCCAAGTTTTAGGAACAACAAATAATAACTTGACTTGTAGTTGATCATTTGGTATCAGAAGGGGCTTATATGAAGGCAAAGGCCTCTAGATTATGCTTATTTTACCAAAATAAAAAAAATCGTGCCTTGATTTTTAATTATTTAATTAGGACAGTAAGGCCTGACCTGAAATAATGTACAGAATAGAAAACAGAGTCCATCAAGATTCTTTGGATTCATCTTCAATGCCTACTCCATCTTAGCTCAATAATGTTCATGTCTGGTGACTGGGCTGGCCAATCCTGAAGTACATTGACCTGCTTAGATTTCAGGAACTTTGATGAGGAGGCTGAAGTACAAGGAGCGCTATCCTGCTGAAGAATTAGCCCTCTCCTGTAGTTTGTAATGTAATGAGCAGCACAAATGTCTTGATTCCTCAGGCTGCTGATGTTGCCATCCACTCTGCAGATCTCTTGCACACCCCTATACTGATTGTAACCCCAAACCATGATTTTTCCTTCACCAAACTTGACTGATTTCTGTGAATAACTTGGGTCAATGTGGGCTCCAATAGGTTTTCTGCTGTATTTGTGATGATTCTGTTCAACATGATGATTCATGAGAAAAAAATCTACCTTCTGCCACTTTTCCCAAATAAACTAGAAGTCAAGTTATTATTTGTTGCTCTATTATTATTTGTTATTATTTGTTGCTCTTGCTGTACAACTGGAATCAATGACAAGACTTTTGTCAGGTAGTGTTAGTTAATTGTTGTGACTTATTTTGATTAAACTAAAGTGTTACCACGTGTAACACTAACTAAGATTAATAACTGATATACATCTATTATCCATACATAGTAAAGATGTTAACTAACATTAAATAATAGAACCTTATTATAAATTTCCCAGAGATGGGTTGCGGCTGGAAGGGCATCCGCTGCGTAAAACAAATGCTGGTTAAGTTGGCAGTTCATTCCGCTGTGGCGACCCCGGATTAATAAAGGGACTAAGCCAAAAAGAAAATGAATGAATGGACCTTATTATAAAGTGTAACCAACCAATCAAAATGAGAGAGAAAAAAATAATAAATTAGGTATTAATGACAGAATTTGGGGGGTAAATATGATTTTCTTAGATACAAAAAATTAACAAGTAGATTTAAAACTAAAGTGTGCAGCAGAGACTGTTAATTAGAAAGCATTTCGTTTTATTTATTTAATATTTTTACAGGGAATTATTTGAATGCAGCAGGCCAGTCCAAAACACACTCTCCACTGAACTTTTAATTAGCTTGCACATGGCCTGTGCCAAACTTGTCAAAGTGAATACAGAAACAAGCAGTAATTGGGTTGGCTTATCTGGGCAGGCCTTTTATTTATTTATTAATTGTTTGCCTCATATGGCTAATAAGACAAAGCCTGATAACCTTTGTAGTCATTATCTTTATTATGTTTTTGTGTTCTCCTCTATAGACTTTAGTCAGGTTAGACACCATCTTGAATTGAACAAATTCAAATGAGGCTGCGAGGGACTGATTTATTGTCTTGTTTTATAAAGTTTTTGGTAGTTTTCTGTCATGTTAGATCAAAATATTTAGTTTTTTGAATTTTTAAATGTTACAGAATTATTGGAACAATCTAAAATCCTTAACATTGTTGGCATTTGGTATGTATGCCATTATTCAAGCAGGCTAAATGGCTGTAAAAAAAGAAAAAAAAAAGAAAAATACATACACACACACATACACACACACACACACACACACACACACACACACATATATATTCACCAAGCATTACATATCTGGTTGTCACCCCCTTATTACCCAAGCATTACATATCTGGTTGTTATTCCCTTATTACCCAAGCATTACATATCTGGTTGTTACCCCCTTATAATCTAAAAGGTTGAGAGGTTATAAGAAATAAAAGGCCATTTTTTGTATCTCTGGACCATTAGGGGCAAACTCCATGCAATCTCCACACAGACATGCTCACTGACCTAGCTGGGACTCAAATTAATGACCTTCTTGCTGTGAGGCGACAGTGCTAACCACTGAGCCACCGCTTCGCAATACAAGTTTATTTATGCAGAATATTAAAAAGCACTTCAGTCTACTGAACTGTGTATATTCCATATAAAGTATGTAGCTGATTGGTCAGTTCTTGTCATGTGACTTGCAGCATTCTGAAAAGTTGAGATGTTTTCAACTAGGTGCACCTGGAATACACGAGGTCTCCCAATATGAGTTCCAAATTTTCCTTTCTTTCTGTCACCAAGTGGTATAAATTTGTCTTGTGCATTTTCCTTTCCTCATGTCTCGGCCCACCATGTATAGGTGCGTTAAAAAGTTGTTGTTTTTTTTTAACATTGAACTTGAAGGACTACATGCTATGAAACTATCCAATCAGAAAAATATATAGATCTTAATAGAGAAATATATAGAAATAGATCTTGGAATTGTCTTTAGATTGGGGGACCATATGCTTTTTACATGTAGGTATATGTTATTGATCTAAGTTATGTAAAATATCTAAAATATGTGTGTATGTGTTATTAACCACAAGTGCACATATATGGACATCATTTTTCTCTAAAAGTACATCATATCAAAAGATGATATACGTGATATATATGGTATATCATCATTCATTCATTCATTTTCTTTTCGGCTTAGTCCCTTTATTAATCCGGGGTCGCCACAGCGGAATGAACCGCCAACTTATCCAGCATTTGTTTTACGCAGCGGATGCCCTTCCAGCCACAACCCATCTCTGGGAAACACATCCATACATTCTCATTCACACTCATACACTATGGACAATTTAGCTTACCCAATTCACCTGTACCGCATGTCTTTGGACTGTGGGGGAAACCGGAGCACCCGGAGGAAACCCACGCAACCACGGGGAGAACATGCAAACTCCACACAGAAATGCCAACTGGCCCAGCCGGGGATCGAACCAGTGACCTTCTTGCTGTGAGGCGAACGTGCTACTCACTACGCCACCGTGGCGCCCATATATGGTATATATAAGATATATATGTTTTATTCTAATTAGGTTACAATAAGCCCAAATAGCAAAGAGAAATAAAAAACGCATGCAAAAAAACAAAAGATACTTCAACTAAAAATTAAATATCTGTAATTTACTCATCCACCGGCAATTTAAACACGATGTTTTAAGAGTTTTCTCAAAATCATTTAAACTTCACAGTACCTCTCAAATCTACAAAAGTTTCCTTGTAGCAATAAATAAATAAATACTAATGATTTCTCAGATTTCTTCAGACATATCTCATTCAGTCGTGTGTACGTTCAGATATACAAGGTTGTTTCGGAATGGGTAAAACTTTAGAATTTTTTGTCTTCTATTTATTTATGTATTATTTATTCATTGGTTTCTTTATTTTCATGAAAGACATGTGAAGAGTTCAAATATGAAAGCCTCTAAGTGTCTCTAGGTGAATTTCTCTTCTAAAATGAGCATTTTTCTCGAGCTCCTGTGTGTCGGTCTAAGAATTTCACTGTTATGGTGATGATGAATAGGTTCTTTTCATTGCCTTGAAAGTAAAATAACTGAACATACACATAGACTGAAAGAAATCCTTCTTTGAGAAGAAAAATTTTGATTGCACTTGCAGGTTTTTGCATCTAAACTCTTCATCCAAACAAAAGGCCAATTAGAACACAAGACAGACTGTTGCGTGACTCTAGGGGAATTTGCATGTACTTTAGGTCAATGAGATCATTAATATGCATGATGTGCCTGAGGGGCTGCATTTGATAATGTCCTTGAGACAACAATTATAATTTTACTCTTAGTTATTTTAAAGTTTATGTTTAACTTACTATGTATGTGAGACTTTTATTTTGAAAACGGGAGACATAGATTTTTACTTTGCGTAACTGAGCAATGACTGCACGAAACATGTTCAAACTCGCATCCAGTATTGATAAAAACACTTTTTGAGGCTTCTGATTGGCCAGTATGATTTTACGATTGGTATATGACCATCCTAGGGTGTTTTTGCGTATTCATGTGAATGATTGGAAGATGTGGCAGATTTTGTTTTTGAAAGAGAGGAAAAAACTTGGTTTACAAAACTACATGTTGACATGGACTGAAGCCTGGTTTATACTCAAGGCGTCCGCTAGTTCGCTTGAGTGTGCGCAGCGAATGTGATGTCATTGCGGAGTTTGCAGAGGTTCGCTTTGGCTGCGCGCGACATGATTTCGTCTGGCGGAGCACATGATTTTTTTTGAGACTCGAGCAAACAGTGCGTGCGGCACCACGTTTGATTTGAATTGAATATAAAAGACTTTGAAAAGATTTTGTCTGAAAAAGGTACACCTGTAAAGACACCTTTATGATCCGTGATCATAGAAATAACCAGATGATCAATAATTCTTGGCGAGAAATTGCAGCAGCAGTGGGAAAGGAGGAAAGTTTTTGTTAAAAGGTTCGGAAAAACCTGAGGGATGAGTTTGTTAAAGCCAAAAGTGGAGACCCAGGTAAACAATTACAGAATGCTTTTTTCCACTAGTCATATATAGGTTTTACGCTGATGTATATATTACAATTTGAATTTTAAAAATGTAATAGCTACAAAACTATAATTAAGGAACACATTTTTTCTTTGATAACAGGTGAAGAATATTTGACCTGTTTACAATATAGTGATACCCTGTTTCTAGGCTTTCTTGGTGATAATGGTCAGGAATTTTGGACCATTATTGCCTTTTTAGCATAAGCCAGACAGTAATGTGTGAATTATGGAGCGGGCTCAATCAAAAAAATTTTTTTTTTTACTTTTATTCTTGCCATAATAAAAATATTTTTGTAGAGCAGCCCATGTTCTGTTATCATTATTATTTTTATAAACCTTAATAGGTAAAATAACAAACTTAATAGGTGATATTAACAAACAAAGCAAAAACAAACTTACAGGGGGAGGGAAAACACTGGAGGGATCACATTAACACGACAAACCAAAGTTACACACAACACAGGAATATACAATCAACAAGTATCGCAAGCAATATTTTATTTCAATAACAATTTCAAAACATTTGGACACGACTGTCGAAATGCGCCCCCTTGTGGCAGTCGCACAGAATTTTTAGTGTTGTCAGGCACCATGGGGGAGACGCTGAATCTCGCAGCCCTTGTGTGTTAATGATGAATGAATGAATGAATACTGAAAGTCATAGACCACTACAAATTTTGGAGGGAATGTGAAGACAGTATAAAAAATATATATTTTTATCACTCATTTATGAATGGAAATGGTTTTTTTTAATATAGACTAATATAGACTAGAAGGAGAAAAAAAAATTCTCATCTCGCGCGCACGGACCTGCTTTGACAACACTGAAATACATCACTTCCGGTCGCATACAGTCTAGTCGCAGGAGTTCAAATATTTCAACGCATCCGCAGAGATGATCGGAACTCCATGCAGCTCCCGGACTTCTCTCCATTGTAAATGAATGACTTCACTTCGCTTGTCGTGTGCAGTGGAAAGGCAGCTTTAGGTGCTTGTTAAGTGTGACGTCGCACAAAGCGGCTTCCGGGGTCCAAGCACTCTATCATACTGTAAGAGGAAACTCAACAAATGTTTACAAAGCGATGTAATACTTTTGAAAATCACAAGAACAATATGTATCCATGCCTGATATCCAATGGCCGGAAAGTTATACATTTTTTATAAATTGTTAAAATAATGACATCTGTGATGCAGCGAGTCCAGAGACTGTTGTGTACACCGTGATTTTATATCAAATTCACTTTAATGTGTGATATGACTAAAAAGTGGTCATATTTTCTCAATTCAAATGAGTAGCGGCTTGGACCTGGAAACAGTATTCCATATATCACAACTCAACAAGCAGATTCTCCATCGTTAATCCTGCCCATTACTAAACTACCTTACTAAATAACAAACAACAAGCAGCAAAATTATTTAAGCTAAATGTGTTAAGCTAAACGGTTTGCTAATAGTGAGCACTGTATCTTAAAATAAAGTGTGACCCTAAACTGAAGCTTTATTCACTTTAAAGACTCACAGCAGGTAACCAAACATCCATAACCTAGCACGCATTAAAAAATGGATGATTTTGATGTTGCGTTCAAATGAGTGGTGAACCTACAAAGCAGAGGAAGATCAAAAGAAGAACAGAAATGCCCAGGAGACTTGAGCAGTTCCACTTGAATGTGATTACTCGCTGTGTTAGCAATCAGACCCCACAGCTTCAACTTTCTTCGGTCCGTTACACAGCAGTCAAACTTGTCGTGATCACTTCCCATCATTCTCTGTCAGTCAACACGTATCCTGCTCCCCCTGCCCAGATAACACTGGATCGCACCACTACTGTATGTCAGCAGCAGTTCGATAATGAGTTCCAGGCCAGAGGGAACTGTAAGTGCATGGTGGCATTTGTCTAGGACACTGGGAGCTCACGGGGAACCGCGAGGTTGTGACGCTTCTGGTGTGCGGAGATCTGTCACAGCTGACATCAGCTGTCATCAGAAAGAACATCTGCAGGTTTGAAACAGTGTGGAGATGTCTAAACAGAAGGAAATATCTTTACTTTGAGTGCTGCATTCGCTGGACTGTGCTGATTCACTGAGCATTAGCAGCAACTGCTAGTTATTGGCAATGTGCGAATTATCAACGCTGCATCACGGCAATTCGTAACTTTTGATTTAGTGGCTAATTCGTATGAATTTGTACGATCTAATTCATACAATTTAGTACGATTTGCTCATCACCCAGTGACGGTTGGGTTTAGGGGTGGGGTTGGGTGCCACGCCTCCTTTTTTAAATCGTACGTTTTCGTACGACTCAACTAATTCATACGAATTAGCCACTAAACTGGCAAAACGTAAAATGTTAATGTTTTCTCATGAGATCAGGCTGGAATTAGAGGAGGTGTCTGAGGCCCCGTTTACACTAGTGCGTTTTAGTTTTAAAACGGCGTTTTAGCATGAAAACGATCCGTGTCCACACTCACGTTTTCACTCAGCGTCTCAAAAGATCTCTGTCTTCACTACTCCACCAGAAACGTATATCACGTGACCATTCGCGCACCGTCAGCGCACTCTGGGCATGCGCTTTCAAGTATAAACAGGAAGCACGTGTCTCGCTCGGCGTTTGGTTATTGTTAGTCAACAAACGCTGGTTGAACGATGAACGCGATGGTAAAGAAAGCAAGAGAGGTCTTTTAGTGGACAGACGACGAGGTCGATTTGTTACTTAAAGTAACAAATGAATATAAAACATCCATGGCTTGAAAATACAGTGTTTACAGTGAAGGCTGGTCTTCCGTCTGCCGGTGACGTTATAGCCACGTGCGCTTGACGAATAAGGGAAGGATACGCAATGACCCAAAGCCCCAATCACGTAGCGGATCTCAGCAGCCACGCCTCTGTTTTCGAAAGTCTGCGTTTTCCCACGTCCACACTGAGACGCAGCGGCTGCGTTTTAGAATGGAAACGGCCTCTCCAGCGTTTCTAAAACACTCCGTTTTCCCACCTCGAAAACTCCGGCGTAGTGTGGACGGATGGCATAACCGTAGCAAAACTTATGCGTTTTAAAACAAAAACGTACTAGTGTAAACGGGGCCTGAGACGATGGTCCTAATAAAAGCTTCATCAAGATTTCTCAGGAGTCAGCTCTTTAAAGGGCCACAAAACCCCCTGTCTAAGCAGGGTGTTTTCACACCTACAGTCTGGAAAAGCTCAGGAATGTGGGTGAGTCCAGCTCTGTTTAGGTGGGAGTGTCAGGGGAGGGAAAGAGGGAAGGTTCTGCATAAAAATGGGAGCTTCCATTTGTGCACGTGCTGATTTTCAAACAGGCTAAACAAACACAGACGCAGGGCGAGTAAGACAGTGACTGTGTTTACATGGACATCAGTCATCCAATTATTTGCCAAATTATTAATTTGTCGACTTTAACGGCATTTTGGCACTTTTACTTTTATCCAAGAACATTTCCTGCATGTCCGCCATGACAAACTAGATGTGAGAAACTGCTAAGAGAGCGGTTTTAATGGAGCGCTTAATACCGCGCAGGGTAAGGGAGAAATAAAAAACCCTCCGCAATTTTTGGCACATGCACTCGGTAGGTAGTGTCAGAAAGCCGTGTGTGTATAAACTATCCTGTCACAAAATGCGGTGAAAATTCTACACGAAAGTAGAGTAAAGTGCTGTAAACTCAGTAACAGTTCTAATCATTTTGACTGAGGTCTGTCTTTAAACACTGATAGAGTCCTGCTGAAGATACGAACTAACTTTGCCATCTGAATAAACAAACAAAGAGCACTGATCGCTTACCAAATCTGTAGCGGCATCTGTTTTAAAAGGAGACCAGCGGCAAATCCAGATTTCACTATTTCCAGACGTGGAAAGCTTTTGGGTGTAAAAAAAAAAGTTCCTTACAGACGCATTTCTGCTGCGCACGCGTCCGAGTTCAGTTGCGCTCTTATTGCGGAAAATGTAAACAAAACCTTCGTTGCAGCACATAAACACAACACTGCCGACCTGTGTCTCCAAGCAATTCTTCTTCTTCCACTTGTTTTGGCAACACAACGTGGCGTCTCTCTGCCGTCTGGACACTGCAACAGGTACAAACAATCTTCGAAGCTATCATGCATATTAATGAAGCTGCACTGCATACACAATAGAGCGCGCTGATTGGTTTGAACCAAGTCTTTCTCATGAATTAAAGCCTCACACTCGGAGACGTCACGATGCAATGGCCGGTACAGACGTCCACTCTCCAAGCTGGAATACACGCAAGGATCTCATCGGCGTAACGCTGCTTCAAAAATTTCTTTCAAATCGGAAGAACGAATTTGCTCAAAATAACGCAAAAACAACCACTTTTCACTTTTTATTAAAATATATGTGTCCTAATAGTGTTTATAGCAGCATGGGACACAATAATCCTTGTCAACAGCTCAAAAATGTGTTTTGGTGTTTTGTGACCCTTTAAATAGTGAGAAATAGTTTGCTCTGATCTGTATCTTAAATAATAATCGTAATATTTGAAATAATAAATTACATAAATATATATTTGTAACCATCACAGGCTCATTCTGAAAATGTAGCCCTATATACGTTTCTGGAGATCACGAATTACGTAGCCAGAGGAAGATATGGCTGCATATGTCTTTAAAATAAACGTTTTGTCTTCGATTGTCCTCAAAAATCAATCAAAAACAGTGTAGTAAAATACTAATGAAATTTTATAAAATATGTGATTGTCTACAGAAACTTTTTTTGTTGTGCTGATTGAAAGTCTCTGTAAAACTTTATTCGATGGTCCATTTGAGTATTAATTGACTGTCTACTTAATATCTGTTGATACTGACATTCAACAGACATTTAACTGACTATAAGAAACTTTGAAAGTACATTTCAACTTACACTAACCCTAACCCCAACTCCAACCTAACAGTCTACTTATAATCTAATGAGAATTAGTTGCAATGTTACTTAAATTCAACAATTGGACCATCAAAATAAAGTGGTAACAACGAGAAAGCCATCCACACAGAGGTTAGCGGTCAGCTGGTAAGTGCGATAAGAAATGGATCATACTGCCCCATAGCATTTATTTCAAAGATGAAATGCAGCCATATGTACATCTGGCTACATAAATTGGGATCTCTAGAAATGTAGGGCTACGTTTTCAGAATGAGCTGTTGATAGTAACAAATATATACTTAATATACAACTAGTTGACATCTTTTTTTCTTTTTTTTGTATTACTCTTGACCTTATTCTAAAGTGCGGAATTGCACTGCGTACTTATACACTTACACATTTAACAGCATAGTATATGTATGTAGTTTCATCCCAAATGGAACACTAATGATTTTTTACTAAGAGGAAATTCAAATTATTTCCTAGACGTTTGACAGTTGCCAAATTAATGAAATAAATGACCAAACTATTTAAATACCTGCCAGTATAACCAGATTGACCATCGGGAGGTGGTATAATCACTTTCATAGGAGAATTTTGCTTTCACAATCCAGCATAAATAAAGTAATCCAACATGTCCGAAAGCTCCCCCCTTCTGCTGCACGAGCAAAGCAGCGGCCGTTGAGTGCATTAAGTGTCCAACATTTCACACTTCATTTTAACGGTTGAAAAAGTGCATCAACCGAGTATTTAAAGTGCATGTATTCTTTTCATTGTGAGTTTCCAATGTGAATGCACTACTTACACTATACTCGTCGAATAGTGCATAAGCATGCAACCTTTGACACCTTTGGAATCATAAGTAGCAGAACACGGTCAAACTACTTGCCCTACAAACAAGTGTGTTCATGACTATGCATAAAAAGTAGAATAATGTAATAGGAAAATGTCAGTTTGCAAAATCAAGCAGCATAACGAGCTACTTTTGAAGTATAAAAATCAATGGAAGTAAATGAGACCAGAAATCTTGAGCCAAAAAGATTCCAATGGCTCCGTCCATTCGTACATGAAGAGTAAGGTGTCATGAACCCGGTCCGATCCTTATCTGTCTGTCCTTTCTGTGTTCCGCTCTCAGCTGTTAGTCTTTGCAATCAGCTGTAGCACTGATCACCAGGCACCTGCTTTCACTTTACGCTCATTGGCTTTCCTATATCTCCTTCCCTTTCTTACTCACTGTTGTCAGTTTATTGTGGTTTGTGCGTGACACCGTGTTTGCTTGACTCAGGCCCCGTTTACACTAGTGCGTTTTAGTTTTAAAACAGCGTTTTAGCATGAAAATGATCCGTGTCCACAATAGCGTTTTCACCCAGCGTCTCAACAGATCTCCGTCTTCACTACTCCACCAGAAACGTATATCACGTGACCACTCTGGGCATGCGCGTTCAAGTATAAACAGGAAGCATGTGTCTTGCTCGGCATTTGGTTATTGTTAGTCAACAAACGCTGGTTGAACAATGAACGCGATGGCAAAGAAAGCAAGAGAGGTATTTTTGAGGACAAACGGCGAGGTCGAGTTGTTACTTAAAGTAACAAATAAATATATAACATCCATGGCTATTGAAAATACAGTGTTTACAGTGAAGGCTGGTCTGCTGTCTGCCGGTGACGTTATAGCCATGTGCGCTTGACGAATAAGGAAAGGATACGCAATGACCCAAAGCCCCAATCTAAGCAGCCACGCCACTGTTTTCAAAGATATCCGTTTTCCCACGTCCACACTGAGACAAAGCAGCAGCGTTTCAGAATGAAAACGCTCTCTCCAGCGTTTTCAAAATGCTCCGTTTTCGCACCTCGAAAACTCCGGTGTAGTGTGGACGGATGGCGTAACCGTAGCAAAACTTATGCGTTTTAAAACGAAAACGCACTAGTGCAAACGGGGCCTTAGTTTTCACCTGCTCGTTTCGTCCTGTACCGTCCTGTCGTGTCGTGTCCAATGTTATTTGTAAGCTATTTGCTGTTCTCTGTTAAGTGTGCTCTCATCTGTTGCTGTGTTCTGATCATCAGTGCCTAAAGGTCGGACGAGCTCCGCATCGCTGTGGTGGACTGAAGGAGTTGCTCTCTCATTCTCTCGGCCGAGTGGGCGGCTTTTTGAGTTCACTTTTGAAGATCCAGCTCTGAGTTTTTATTTTTTGATAATTGCAGACTTTCCTGAGTTACCTTTCTCTGAAAAGAAATAAATCTATTAACCCGCAATTCCTTGTCCTGCATTCTGTCCGTGACATAAGGTCAATAACATCTGTTTAATCTACTGTTGTCACACCTGCTGTAGTGCCCTCTGGTGGTCTGTTAGGGCACCAGCTTTAGTTTGGGTCTTTGTGGTGTTTTGTAGTCATGTGATCACTCGTTTCCAGCTGTGTCTCATTGTCCAATTAGTTTTGTCTTTTATAAGCCCTGTTATGTTATGTTTAGTTTGCCTTTGGATTTTGCTATGTCATGTTAGTTCCGTCCTGCCTATTTGTGGTCTGGTTCTTCGCGTCTGGTTTGTTTGTTTGTTCACTTTAAGTATCATCACTATATTTTTGGATTCCTGTTTTTGAATTTTTTGCTTGTTTCACTCTTGTGCTTAATTTTTTGCGCTTCACATTTTTTGTCAGTTTCTGCATATCCCCTTGTCTTTTTGTCTTCGTTGTTTTACATTAAATGTGTTTTGCTGCATTTGGATCTTTCCCTTGTTTTTTGTGATACCCATCCGTGACAACTGTAACTCCACTACAAATGACTCCTTTTGTCAAGCTTCTGAAGTTTGTGGACAACAGCATAGTTATTGACATCATCCAGGGTGTTGAAGAGTATGCACACATCAGGGAGGTTGAGCAGCTTGCAGAACCTGGATCAGAACATGCTCAAGATGGTGATGACCTTCAGGAAAAGCACCCCAATACTTCGCCAACTCCGCATCATGAACAATTCTGACAGCATTGGAATGTTTCAGGATTCAGGGCACTAAGACCTCTCAGGACCTTAAGCAGGAAATCCACATCAAATTTGTTATGAAAGTTAATAGTAAGGACTAAACTTCCTTTGCCATCTGAAGAAGTTCAACCTGGCAGAGGAGTTCTACTTGCTAACATTGTGGCTGTTCTATGCACTTCAATAACTCTCTGGGTTTAGATCAGCTTGAATTCCAGATCAGACATCAGAAGGCAGATCGGACGGCTGAGATGAATGTTGGAGCTGCCCTGACCACCCTTCAGGAGCAGAGTCAGGAAGAGGGCAGGTGAAATCATCACAGATTCACTCACCCTGGCCATAAAATATCTGTTGCTGTCTGGGTGGAGATTCAGAACAGTGGGCAGCAAAATATCTATGCATAAGAATCGTTTCTTTCCTCAAGCCATTTTGGTGAACTCTGAAATGACTTCAGAGGCTTTCTTTGTGCAATACACCACCGTTCTACACAATATTAATTTCTGTTTGTTTATTTTAATACACAGCAATCTGCAAGTATGAGTATGATCTCTAAATATTACACTGAATGTTTCATATGCAAGGAAAAAAGTCCTTGTGTTTGCACACCCATTTGAAAATAAAGGTGTTTGTGACTCTGTAATGACGATGGAAAACATGAGAATATAGGGTGAGAGTTTATATTCATGTATATTAAGGAAATTTAATGCAAGCTTATGACAATGCAAAGGTGACACTGTTTGAGATGTCTTTGTCCACCCGCTTCGAATGTTATCACTCTTTGAATGGCTGTTATCAGTGGTTATCAGCTGATAGATATGGACCAGTAGGGGCTTTCTGCACCTACTATGTCTGACAGCATTTCAGCAGTAAAACGAACGCTATGGGGTAATATGAAGCCACTGACAGCTTCTGCAATACCGCTGACCGCATATGTCCATATGGGTGGCTTTTCTGGTGTTTACGCAGTAGCTTGCCACATACACCGATGGATTTTGGATGTAGAGCAGAGCAAACCGAGTGGACTGGGTTCGAGTCTGGCAGAGAGCAGTTCCAGAAAACAGGTAAAAACAAAGGCAAAAGTAAACAACAGGCTGAAAACGTGGTAAAATCATGCGGCCACAACAGCTTTTCTTTTCTCAATTGCTTTTAGAAACACCATCGCTTGGATTTAGGGAAGGAGATTTGCGCGTCAGTTGGTCGATCAGCAACAAGCTGGTGGCCTGAAATGCATTTTGTGGCCTCTAGTTGATTTACGCAAGAAGAGAACGCACAAATGTCACATGCGAGAGAAATTTGAGAACTTAAGAATAGTTTCTTTCCTCAAGCCATTTTGGTGAACTCTGAAATGACTTCAGAGGTTTTCTTTGTGCAATACACCACTGTTCTACACAATATTCATTTCTGTTTGTTCATATTAATACACCACAATCAGCAAGTATGACTATAATCTCTAAATATTACACTGAATGTTTCATATCTAAGGACAGAAGTCCTTGTGTTTGCATGCCCATTTGAAAATAAAGGTGTTTGTGACTCTGTAATGACGTTGGAAAACATGAGAATATAGGGTAAGAGTTTAAATTCATGTATATTAAGGAAATTTCATGCAAGCTTATGACAATGCAAAGGTGACTCTTATCAAGTGGTGGACCCCGAACGACGTCATAGCTTATTGCCATAAAGTTAACTTGATTTCAACTCTAGACACCCACACTGGCAAAGACGCGCCACGCCGCTTCTCACGGCTTATCGCCACCAGCTCCCATTGAAAATGATTGACTTCCGGCTACTTTGACGCTCTGTGAATGCACAATAAAGGAAGGTCAACACAGGACCACCATTTTAAAATACGCACCCAAATCCCAATGCAATAATTATGCAAAGTTGGTGAAATAAACCATGGTGAGGAAAACCGTGCAAAAGGAACTCAATGGCATGGTGAGTCCATTCTCTGTCCCTCAATTCAACGATCCAAGATTATTTTTTGAAAATCCAAATCTATTTTATGTCTTTAATATGGCTCACAAACTCTTTTTATAATACCTTTTGGTTTGATTTCTGTTGTTTTTTTCCAGTGAAAGTTATAGGATGACATGAAAAAGGCCATGCAATTTATTTCCTAATAAGTAACTGGAAGGTCACGCATGGTTTAGAATGGCATTAATGTAACAAAAACTGTTGTGGTATTATTTCATTTCACTGGCCACAGCATAGCTCTCGTATATATAATAAGCCATCTAAAACATGCGTCATTTTTCTTTTAACAGAAATGGCTAATTTCTCTCCAGTTAACTTCGAGGTCATTAGTAATTTGGCTTTGAATATAAAGATATTTAAATCTCATTATTAGTACACTTTGAACACGATATGTTATTTATAATTAGCTGTCAGGGTGTGTGAGAATTAGCGTTGGCTCTGTTTTCATCGAAAAGCCTCTAGTTCCAAACCAGAAAGTGCTCGAAGGAAACTGACAGCAACTTTAATTAACACTCTTGTTTGGTGGCTTAGGAAAAACTCCCACCGTGCCTTGCATGTTTGACACTGACTTCATTATGACTTTGTTCCTGCGACCAATAAGCTGTCAATGAGCTGTGGGCCAAGGGTTCGGTGTAAGGACGACAAAATGATTTGTGTTTATACCACAGATATTTTACTTTATGTCTGATGATACTGTCAGCTTTCAGTGGTGTTGTATTATCATTTTCTGTATTGCTTTCTCTTTTTACAGATGTCCTTACATAACCTACAAAATGTGCAACAATAGCAATAAATATTTTATGAATCAATTGAGTCTTTGCTTATATTTACAAGATTTAGCCAAACGGTGTTGAAAATCACAGCACTAGACCTTCTTAATAATTTTCAGTGGGGTTTGCTAGCAAGTGAAATTGTCAAAAATCCATTGTGTTTGCATGCTGTTGGGGATGTTTTCATCCACTCTGGGGTGATTTTGAGTCATAATTTGAGTCTTAATTTGGCCACAATTTTCTCTGTTTCAGCAAATGGAATGATTTTTGCTGACAAATCTTATTTTGACACATATTTTGAGAATGTTTTGAAGAAAAAAATACACTTCAGAAAAAAAAAACCTTTAAAAAAATACTTTCATTATGTTAGTGGCTGTTGTTTTCCTCTGACTTCCATGACACTATATTGTAACAAAGGCTCATTGTGGATACGTACCCAGGTTTATGTACGAAATATGTACCCAGAGGTATGTCTGACAGCATTTCAGCAGTAAAACGAACACTATGGCTTATGACGCCAACAACAGCTTCTCTTAATTTTCGCGATACCACTGACTGCTTTCCTCCATATGGATGGCTTTTCTGGTGTTACCAGTTTTCCCAGTAGTTCACCACTTACACCGATGGAATTCTGATGCAGAGCGGAGTAGACATGGTTTGAGTCCGGCAAACTGTGGCAGATTTAGGCATGGGAAATATGGGCGATCGCCCAGAGTGGCATCTTGCTGAGGGCTGCACAGGGAAACAGTGCAAAAAAGCTAAAATGTGGCCCAGTAAAAATCATCTGTGCTGTAGTAAGATTTGAGATACAATTTGCTTTATGCAAGTGTAATAATTTATAGTGGTATTCCCAGAATAAAAATGTTACTTGGCGTCTTTTGCATGCGCAAGTTTGTTGCTCTCTGTGTGCAATCGAAACATTGCTAGTGAAAGCAAACTGATGCATGTGCGCAGAAAACCATTCCCACACGCCTCACACACACCCACTTCTGCTTCCAGTGTGAATCCGGGTTGTTTACATGCACGCCGATAAAATATGTGCTGCACAACAGCCTTATATGTTACTTTTATGGTACGACGTTGACAGGCAGGGAGTTTTGCAAGTTGACAAAACTGAAGTTTATATAATATGATGATGATCTTATTTTGACTAAGCATGGCTATGAAGCAGAAAAGAGGGATAATGAGTCAGGGAGGTAGGACTTAATAACATTAATTCTTAGCCTTGAGTCTGATTTAAGATGAACAGATAATTCTATAAAACATATATATTTTATAGAATTGTCATAATTAATATTCATGAAAATATGTGTACATTGGTGGGTTCACCCAGGGTGCCATTTAAGCTAAAACCGCGACTGCCGGCAAAGAACAAATAAAAAAAACAGGTAAAACGAGCAAAATAATAATAATAAATAAATAAAAAAAACAACAGGCTGGAAAGGTGGTAAAACCTCAAAACATCTAAAATCTTGTGGCTGCAGCAGTTTTTCTTTTCTAGATCTAGAACCTCTTTATGGAAGGGGTTTTGTCAGTCGGTTGGTCAAAAGAAAGCAATGCATTTTACATCCTCTGGTTGATTTACGCAAAAAAAAGGACGCACAGATGTCACCTTTGGTAATTTGAGATACCTCCCTTTGGTGGATTTGCGACAACTAAAACTGCAAGCAGAGATTCCTCTGGGGATACATTTCGTGGTCTCCAGAAATGTAGACCTGGATACGTATCCATGCATTGTTGATTGTTTGTGTTGGTTTTCTCTGTTGGAAGGAAGGACAATTGGTCATTATTACTTATTATCATCAACTGCAGTGCAAAAAAGCTTCTGACATGTATATGTAGTATAGTGTGTGTGTGTGTGTAAGAGAGAGAGAGAAAACGTACCAGGACACATTATGTCAAAAATCAAAATTAAGCACCTTAGCTCTCAGAGCATAGTAAACATATTAAATGTATTTATGCACGCACAGTATAATTTGTTGTTATACTTTTAAAAGTCAGACACTTTTTTTTTGCACAGGCCTATCTAAAGGATTAATGGTGTCAGATGATCACCAGTAACAAATTAGAATTTTTACCTCTTTCCAACAGGGTAAATCGCCAACAATAAATAATGCACGATTATATGGTGTCATCGCTCAAAAAATTTCATTATAATGGAAGTCAAAAACAGCCACGAACATATTTGAAGTCAATTTGAACAATATATAAGGGTTAATCAAATCATTGGCAGCTTACATTTCTAATATGCTGTGTTGTCAACCCAAATTTGAGTAAAATATGGACAACAGCGTCATTAGATTTCAAACATATAACCTTGGTTGGTTTTAATCATTTACCCAAGAATGGGTTAAATTAACACAGCATTTCTTTTTTGTTGTTGTTTTGTTTTCATTTTTGTAGAAATAGTGGTATAGTATCTTTAGGCAAGGCAAGTTTTATGTAGCACATTTCATACACAATAGTAATTCAAGTACTTTACATAAACAGGAATAGAGGAGACAAGTATAAGAAAATAAAAACAAAGAATAAAAAATATTAAAAACATTAAAACGTGTTAAAACAGGTTTTGAAAGAATGAAGTGAAGAAAGACAAAAAAAAGAGAAGAAAGACACAATAGTGTGACGTAGCGCAGTGCTCATTCAGTAAGGGCACAGCTAAACAGATGTATTTTTCAGTCGTGATATGAACGTGCCTAATGTTGGAGCACATCTGATCATTTCTGGAAGCTGATTCCAGCTGAACTCTTGGAATTATTAATTTCAATCCAGGCTCAATCTGAGAAAGTGGTCCTAAGTACGTTTCTGGAGGTACGTCTTTTTGCACTTTTTGTTTTCCTGAATCCTCAAGAGGCCGCTGTGTACGCTTTTTGAGATCTCAAATGTCTCTCGCGAGCGCCGTTTGAGCCTGCTGTTCTCGTGTAAACCCACCAGATGCCGCTGATGGCAGACTGTTTGCCTGTCTGAATGACTGACTGACTGACCCACCCTCCTCCTTCCCTAAACCCAACCAAAATTTTATTGATTGACCCACCCACACACTTCCCTGAACCCAACCAACAACTTTCCAAAAAATAATAGCCCTCGTCTCATTTTTACCATGTTTTCAGACTTTACCGCGTTCTCACCCTGTTATTTACTGGTTTATTTTATTTTTTGGATTCTGTTTTTGTCTTACCTGCTTTCTGGAATCGCTCAAACCTCTTCGTCGAGGTCAACTCCTCTTTGCGTCTCAAGTCCACCGACGAACACGGCGAGCTAACGGGACAAACTGGTTGCAGCAGGAAAGTCGTCCACACGGAGGCAAGCGGTCAGCTGGTAAGCACGAAAAGGAACAACGTCACACCGCCCCGTAGCGTTCGTATAAAAAAATTAAACTCCCAGACCTCTGACCATGTAATGTGTAGTCTCCAGAAACGTTCGTGGGACTACACTTTCACAATGAGCCTGTGTTGATTAATTAAATTGATTGTAATGATCTGAGGGATCGTATACGTTTGTATTCAGTGAGCATATCTTTAATGTTCATTCATTCATTCATTTTCTTTTCGGCTTAGTCCCTTTATTAATCCGGGGTCGCCACAGCGGATTGAACCGCCAACTTATCCAGCATTTGTTTTACGCAGCGGATGCCCTTCCAGCCACAACCCATCTCTGGGAAACACATTCATACATTCTCATTCACACACATACACTATGGACAATTTAGCTAACCCAATTCACCTGTACCGCATGTCTTTGGACTGTGGGGGAAACCGGAGCACCCGGAGGAAACCCACGCAACCACGGGGAGAACATGCAAACTCCACACAGAAATGCCAACTGGCCTAGCCGGGGATCGAACCAGCGACCTACTTGCTGTGAGGCGAACGTGCTACTCACTACGCCACCGCGGGGCCCTATCTTTAATGTATTAAAGTGATTTATAAACAAGTAATAATACTTTAAAATCTATTCTGAATGTAACTGGGAGCCAGTGCAAAGACCTGAGGACAGGTTGTGATGTGCTCTGATTTTCTGGTTGTGGTCAGAATCCTGACAGCAGGATTCTGGATGAGCTGCAACTGTCTGACTGGCTTTTTGGGAAGGCGAGTGAGGAGTCCATTACAGTAATCCACCCTGCTGGTGATAAAAGCATGAACAAGTTTCTCTAAGACCTCACTGGAAACAAAGCACCTAATTTCTTGCAATGTTTTTGAGATGATAGTATGCTGGCTTAAGTACAGCTTGGCATGACTGCTAAAATTCAGATCTGACTCCAGAATCACACTAAGATTCTTGGTGATTTTTATTGTTTGACCCCTAGAGCCAAGGTACTTGTACATTTCTTATTCACCAGATAATGTTTGCATTACTTTATATTTTATTCATGAGAATAGTTTTCATGTACACCGTCTTCAGGAAAATGTTAGAATCGTTTATGTGTTTGTAAGAAGTTCTGTTCCCTGTTCACCAACGTGTTTCGTTGTTGTTTTGTTTTTATTTTTAAGGAAATAGTGGCGTAGTATCTTTACACAGTACCACTGAGGGAAAAGAAAGAAAGAGCTATTAAATTGATCATTTATAATGTAAATATTTAAATTGTGCATTAATTTAAATAAATTATGTTTTTTTAAATGTATATATTTGGAAGATTTAATCTATTTGAAGATGTGTTTCCAGATGAGGGTTCTTTCCTGGTGTCTGAAGGTGCATTTTGAACCCATTTTAAATGTTGTAAACATTGGCTGAGCATATCTAAGGCTCTGGAAGGCTAAGCTATAGACCACAGACTAGCAAAAAATATAATTCGCTGTGGTATATTCTCACTTAAACCTCTCCCTGCTGCAGCTTCTAGATGTTTATTGAGAGAAATGCTGTTCAAGCAGGTTCAGGATTGGTATTTTCCACAGGTAATAAAATGATGAGCATGGCTGTCTCTAGATCAGCAGCAGCTGTGGGAATAACATTTTCATGCACCTGCAGATATTGAACAGAGATAATGAATTGATGCAGTTTTTCCCAAAGGTATTTCTTACATCAATAAAATTGGTCAAATTATTACATTACTATATTATTATTATTATTAAGTTTTGATCATATTCAAAATAAAAATACACTGGTTTTAAAAGTATTTAGTGACATCTGGCACTAAAAAGGTGGTTTATGGTTTAAATGCAGTACTCTAACATATAGTATACAAATACGCAATGTCATTTACGTATGGCTGTTTCTGAAGGACGTAATCAGACGTCATCCTGTCAATCAAACTATGTAACTACTACCGTAAGTATTAATAATGTACTTGTGACACAATGTCATCCTATTAAAAATGTCACATCTGTTTGCACCGGTCTTCTAAATTAATTTCCAACTTATTCCTGAGGGCAAGTCTTCTCTCAAAATGACCATGACCCCATTGTTTACAAGTTTGTGGGTGTTGAAGTTGTTGCTGTCATGTGATTTGCGTTTTAATGGCAGAGGCGGGGCGACACAGTTGTGCAGTAGGTAGTGCTGACACCTCACAGCAAGAAGGTCGCTGGTTCGAGCCTCAGCTGGGTCAGTTGGCATTTCTGTGAGGAGTTAGCGTTCTCCCGGTGTTCGTGTGGGTTTCCTCCGGGCGGTCCGGTTTCCTCCACAGTCCAAAGATATGCGGTACAGGTGAATTGGGTAAGCTAAATTATCGGTAGTGTATGTGTGTGAATGAGAATGTATGGATGTTTCCCAGAGATGGGTTGCAGCTGGAAGGGCATCCTCTGCTGGATAAGTTGGCGGTTTATTTTGCTATGGTGATTTCGGATTAATAAAGGGACTAAGCCGAAAATAAAATGAATGAATGAATGGCAGAGGTGGGAATTCATGAAGTCAGACAGGACTGACTGAGCATTTCACGTATTCATTTCACACAGATTACAAAACCAGAAATCATTTGTTTTCAAGTGTAGTCAGTTTGTTTAAAGGTAGAGATTAAGCTTTATATACATATATATCTAATGTTCAATTCAATTCACCTTTATTTCTATAGCGCTTTTACAATGTAGATTGTCGAAGCAGCTTCACATAGAAGGTTATAGTAAACTGAAATCCTGTCAGTCCAGTTTTCAGAGTGGAAGTTCAGTTCAGTGTGGTTGATAATGTCTGTCAGGCAAGTATTCGCTGAGATTCCAGTACATTTGCTGACCTCAGAGGGTTATTAACAAGGAAGCTGCAGAAACTATCATGAAAACACATGCCTGGACTGAGCCCCTCCCCAGAGAAAAAACACACTATTACGATAGATGATTGACTCCTTTACTGAAGGCGGGGCTTATTCAATAGAGGAGCTATATAGGTTGTTTTCACATGACGTCACTGAAGTGATTAGTGAGTCGCTATCAGAACATCAAAATGTTTCTGTTTTATGTTGTTTAAAATTGTTTCAATTAGCCAAAATAAGAAATGCTGAACAGCTTTTATAGACTTCCAAAAGTTTTAGCTCATAAACTGGAGAAAGTTCAAGAAACTGGCTGAAAACTGAAGAGAAGGCGGCATGTAATAAACAACTATTCAATATATTCATGTGTACAGACTTTTTTTGAATACGATAATTCGTTTGACTGCACCAATAAAGATTATTTACAGCACTGCACTTCCTCTGCTTCAACTGCACAGCACACAGCGAGCTCATATCATCCAGCATGCGTGTCGAACTACACTACCCACAATACACTTCATTATGGACTACAACTCCCGTAAATAGCAGTCTTTAATCGTACATTTGGGGGCCCTAAGCAGAATAATTTTGGGGCCCTACCTTACTCTAAATAGTGGAGTATTGCCATTAAAAACCGGCCCACAATTATTTTATTGCTTATTAAATATAGTTAATGAAACAGAAAAGTAAAGCCTGATTTCTTCTACTTAATAACTATAAGTTACACCATTGACCACAATATCATCATAGATCGCTTAACCTCTACAGGTGTCCAGGGAACGGCTTTACAATGGTTCAAGTCATACTTAACTAATCGTTACCAGTTTGTGAATAATAATGGACAACCTTCAAAAGTCAGGCTAGTAAAGTATGGGGTGCCGCAAGGATCAGTTTTAGGCCCTTTGCTGTTTACAATATACATGCTGCCCCTGGGAGACATTATTAGAAGACACGGGATCAGCTTTCACTGTTATGCAGATGATACTCAATTATATATTTCAACTAAACCTGATGAGACGTCTGAACTGTCTAAATTAAATGAGTGTATTAAAGAGCGCCGAAACTATCGCGGCACTGCTGCTTCAGCGCTGCTTCTGCTTGCGGTACAAAAGCTCTAATCTGTTAACATGGACGCCGAAAAAAACCACGCTCTGCTCACGCGCCGCTTGCGGTGTGAAACAGGCTTTACACCAATGATCAAAGCAGAAGCATAACCGATTAGCCAGTAAGAACACAAATTGACATACAGACATTCATTACTTTTATTGAATGGTAAAAGTCCATGATGAAAGTTACCATGATGATGACCATGAGTTGTCATGAGAGAACAATATTTATATAAATATGATGAAGGAATTGTATCAAATGCAAATACCTTATTATGTTTGAACACCAAAGTTAAAGCTTGCTGATGATTCATATATAAGAAAATAAAATATTCAGGTAATGTTTGAACTTTTGAAGTCCTAATACATATCTAAAGCACCTTGACAGTCACTCAGAGGTACAGGCTGCATGATAAAGTAGTGTATTAAAGTCAGCATGAGGTGGGAGCTGCAATTGAAGTGCGCTGTAGTGGTGGCCCAGCTGTTGCTCTACAGTGAGACTGGCGTGCTGAGCACACATGTTCTCATCTCCATTAGAGCATGTGGTGACGACTCGGAGTGGGGAAATGGGTTTGGGCGACGGGCAAGACACCGGGCTTTCATGCGGAGTAAACGGCTAACAATCCCAGTCTGACTGCTTTCATCAGCACACAACTGGAACGCCTCAGGGATCTATTCCAACTGGGGCCAATCACACACAATCATTTGTGGATGAGCTGAAAAAATAAAAACACAGGATTGTGCGCACACACACACACAGTCAAACATTCTATATAACTTTTGTGTGTGTGTGTTCAACCATTTTACCTTTTATGAAAAAAAAAATACTGGGCTCCACACAATCCCTTGATGTCATCCCAACGCAAATCGTTTAAGTTAACTTAATGTGTGTGTAATGTGAAGTGGGACGCTGACAACGGAGTGTGGATCCAAATGCAGGATTTATTATGGGAATGGTCAGGCAAGCAAGGGTCAATACAGGAACAAACAGATGTATACGGGCAATCCAGAGTGGTTGTGTAAGGATAAATATATCTCTCCATAATAATAATTCCCTGAGAATTGTTATGGAATTCCACGAGAGAAGACCACGAGAAATACCAGGCAGTAAAACCATAAACTCTCTAATCTTCTCCAAGGATCACGAGAAAGCTGTTGTCTCACCATCTGTCCTCACACCTTCGGCCCTCCCTAGTGATACGGCCAGGGGCATTGAAAGGTCACTCAGAAATGACTAGAATTCAGGTTTCTATGGTGAAATGATATATGTGGTGTATTTGCTAAACGTACAAACGTTAGCTTGTCATGTTTGGTATCATTTTAAATGTCTCTGTGTGATTGGTAAAGTGGTCTTAATGTCGCTGTGATATTTCACTTGTATTTGGTTATTTGGGTTTTGACTTTGATAAAATCTCTGTCAGATGCTCCCCCCTCCAGAGATGATTAACACATCAAAGACACTAGACAAGGGTCACTGTGACGCCCTGTCGGGTATTTAAGGTATCGAAGTTGGTTAGGCCATTGGGAATTCTGTTACCAGAAGACCCCGTTGCAATGTACAAGTTTCTGGGTTCTGTCTCAGAGCGTGTATGTTGCAATTTCTTTCTACATGGTCAGGTAATCTTAAGATCTGTTGTACAATCTGAATTGGCTTATCGTGTGCAATTATGTGAATTGGAATGGAAAACCTGCCTGGCAAATAAATGTAAAATTGTTGGTTAAACTAAATATCTCCTGAAATCATTTGAATTTAGTAGATTGTCTTAGGCCGATGTTTCCGCAATCCAACGACCGGGATTTGTCATACAGTCAGGCTAAATCGTATGAAGCATTTTGGGCACAACATTTAAGACCTGCTGATTTCTGACAATCTGCTGACTTAGTATGTTATAATCTAGTAACTAAATCAAACTTTCTTTATGTATGAGCAAGCATGGGGCGGCCTATTATTACTTAAAGGAAATTAGTTTACAGTTATATCCTCTATCTAAGAACCAGAATTGGCGAGGATGTGTTCGTGAGCAGATGTAAACTGGCCAGCATCTGACTCCAGGCGACTTCGGGTAAACGATGAACCATTACTTGAAAATAAGGATTTATTAGGTTAATCGATCTAAATTAGACCAAATTATAACCTATAAGGTAATCGGCTTGAATTGGATGAATAAATACCTAAATTATAATGAATTGGAGTCAGATTAAATTCAGAGAGGAAAGCGAATCAAAATATGTTTTCATAAGTAAAAATATTTCTTTTCACATGTGCTAAAAGGCTTACACGCATTTACCTTCACCCATACTGTTAGCTCCGTCATCGGACTAATAAATGGACCCTTACAGTTGATAAACAAGCAGATGGTCAAAAGGCAGGCAGCATACAACGTAAATGAACAAAGAAAGCAAAGCAAAGCAAGGACCAAACAAGGAAAGGCAAGGGAAACGTGTCGTAATGTTGAAAATGCTCAGTACTGAAGTGTATGCGCGCATGCTGTATAAATAGCCCATGTAATCAGTCTTTGGCAATCCTCCAGCTGTGCGTTTGCAATCAGTCAGGAACCGGCGTGAGTGTGTGTGGTGCATGACTGGAACTTGTAGTCCATATTCCAGCGGATTTGTAGTCCTTATAGCGATCCGCATGTATATCAGCGATCTGCCAGGATTACATTGCTGGTGATTGTGACTGTGTGTGCGTGTATGTGTGTGTGTTTTATTTTATTTTTTTAAACAATTTTAAGTTAATTGAACACAAATCAATTAAACTGTCCCACAAAAAACTCAAGAACCGTGTAGTTTCAGCTTATTTTAAACAAGTAGTTAGAACAAGCAGCAAAAGAAAAACTTTTATTGAGTGTAGCTACTGTATACTAAATGTGAGTGTTAGTAGTCAGTAGTAAGTGTTTATTACAAGTATTTTGTATTTGTTTGTTGTGGTGATTGACAGTTCATGTTACATACTTAAGAATTAATCTAAGTAAATCACACTCTCTCATTAAATCTCTTTCTCTTGCATAATACTGTAAGCACAACAGTAAAATAGTACAGCACGTGGTTGTTATAGGTTTGAAGTCGTCAAATTCTCAAATTGTGGTAGAAAAATGGAGACACACATGTTGATTTATTCATTTAGTTTTGTGTCATTCAGTGTATACATAATGCATCTATTTGCAAGAACCACTGTTTTAGTCAATGCTAAAAATTTATAAAAAAAATTCTGATGGGCCACTGTCTAGGGGTGCGTTTCTGAAAACCATCATTAGCTAACTAAGGTCGCAAGTTCCGTCATTACAAACATTGTTTGTTGATTTAGTGTTTCCCAAATTCATCTAGAGCTGTAGTTATAAGCATAGGTCTTGGTTATGTGTTATCCCCAGTTATCCCTCCTATGCCCTATTCATTTAGAACATTCCAACATTTAAACTCGGAATGATTTAAAAAAATAAATAAATAAACATTTAGGGTCATTTCTCTAAGGTGTAATTTGCTTTTTAAAGTATTTTTACAGTTCAGTTTTAGCTATCTTCATGTTAACAATTGCGTTGCCTTCATAATGCACTTTGAAATCATTCATGCCATTTTGAACACAGCCGTGTAAAAGTAGAGAACATAACACTAAGCTTTCATTTAATGTGTCAGACTGAATGAAGTGCATGTACTGTAAAAGTCACATCCTATGTCTTTAACATAAAAAAATATATATCTTATGCTTTCATAGACAACCAAAGCAGTTAAGGAAAGTCAAATGTTTCAGTTTTATTATCTATTTAATAACATTTTCTGGGATTATAGAAGACCATCATTGTGCTATAGTCAGAATCTACATCTGAAAGGAAACACAATGGAGAACTGACTGTAAATGTAGACTGTATTACTAGGTTCTTTATTTAATAGACATGTTGCTGTAAGTCTGATTGAACACCCTGAACTCATTGATTTAGAGGCGCTTCCTAATATGTATGTTCCAATGAAAACACCTATACATGTATGCATGGCCTTCATGATGATACTCTGATATAAACAACGACACGTACTGCTTGGTGATGTACTACTGAATACTTTATTCTACTTTTTAATGCTGTCTAAACAACAGGAAATCAAGTGTAGGCTGCTAAATTATATATAGAATCACTCAGTGAGCAGGAAAACTGTGATATTTGAATTCAAAGGTCAACTGAATAGGCTCTCTTCTGCTTGATTTTCTAACTTTTGGCAGCATTTAGTTCTCAATATTTTTATTTATTTATTTTTCCCAGTTTAAAGAGCCCCTATTATGGGGTTTTGAAAATTAGCTTCCATGCAGTGTGTAACACAGCTCTAAGTGACTGAAAACATCCAGCTGAGGTTTAAATCTGAAAGTGCACTGTGTTTAAAACTAATGATTCTTGAACCAAATAGTTGAATCGAGTTGGGTTCGGATCCTTTGCTTGATCGCATCGACACGGTACATCACTAAATGTTCACGTTTAGCTGATGATTGATTATAAAGCTTGTTTGGCATGCTGTCCCAGGAGAGAGCCCTGAGCTCATAAGATCCTCGAGCCCGGGGCTCCCTTCTGTTTGCAAGGCGAGAGGGGAGTTTGAGCTCAGGTAGATCTCAAGAACTCCCCTGCTGTAGGGGAAGGAGGGATTCTTCAAAACGAAGATGGCTGTGATATGGAACTCAGGGTATTTATAGTGGCTTAGAAATCATCTGATAGTAAGCAATCATAAGCACGTGATCCTCTCGAAATTAGTTTATAAATAAACTTTACGTAGTTTCAGTTATGGTAAAATTCAATTCAATTCACCTTTATTTGTATAGCGCTTTTACAATGTAGATTGTGTCAAAGCAGCTTCACATAGAAGGTTATCGTAAATTGAAAATGTCAGTCCAGTTATTAATGTTTGAGTTCAGTTCAGTTCAGAGTTGTCTAATATTCACTACTTAGAGTCCAAACACAGAAGAGTAATCCATCGATGCGCAGCTCTAGCTGCAGTCTAGGCGCCGGAGGTTAGAGAACTCGAGGCTCGTCTGTCCTTGGAGGGTCACAGGAATCCGTCTCTTGCTTGCTACTCCGCCATGCACCAAGCAGCTGCTCGGGATACAGTGAGGTCCAGGATTATGGAGCCTTGGAATCGTCTCGGGTCTTGGATCGCATCCGTGGCACTGCATAGTCTCTGGGGGCCTCGGGATGAGTATCCCCAGGTGGAAATAGAGAACAAAAAGAATAATTAGCGTAGCTGCTGTTCATAGTGTATATAAACGCGATGCATTAGAACACATTCATGTATCATACCGCTATGTGCTGTATTGATTGTATGCTTTACTAAAAAGATAGGTCTTTAATCTAGTTTTGAACTGCGAGAGTGTGTCTGAGCCTCGGACATTATCAGGAAGGCTAAAATGTGAACGCGCATTTCCTTCAGACACTAGCGGGGGATCACGGGGGATGACGATCACTGACAGATGGAGATTTAGCTGCGGGGAATAAAGGATTAAATTTCATTTTCACAACAATACCACAGTATAGCCAACTGTGTGCTGTGTTTATTCCTGTCATTTTTCTGATGATTAATACAATAACCTACGCTGCAACGTGGGACTCACAGGCCATTTGCTATTGAAGAAGCAGCAGAGACTATGGGACTTTGGAACAGGGACTTTGTCAATAACTTTTACAGTTCAAATGGACCAGTTTCTTCTTCCTCCGGATCATAACATGTACGTGTAATTAAAATTGTTGCCTCGTTTTGTGTAGTTTGCAAAATTTGTGTTTAATTGTCTGTTATAAGTTGTAATCGCCCCGTGCAGCTTGCAATCCCTTATCTATTATAGATCAGTGCTTGCACTCTATCTCACAGGTTAAGTCTTTATGTGGCTGTTCACATATCGCATCCAAAACCATGTTGAAAACACAACGCGTGCTTCTTCTTTTGCTGATTTAAATGCGTTTCTGAACTAGTTATCCTCTGCTGTTTGCCTTTGCTATGGCCACCATCAACTGTGTTGATTTATACTGAATGTGTGTCATCATTACTTGGGGTCAGGTTCAAGAGTAGAGTAATATGCTGATGTTTAACTGCATTGCTTTATTGCATTCCTGCATTGGGCTCTCACATACTGTCTGCTACTCCATACTGTAGCCGTGGTGGGCATTTCCCTCTGTCTCACACTGAACGTAGTTGACCAATCACAACAGACTGGGTCATCGGTCCAATCAGCGCAGATAAGCTTCGCGCTAATGCTGTGTTCACACCAGAAGCTGCAAGCGTGGATAAATCACATTATTCGCACGTATATAGACGCATTAACATTTTGAGTTTACTTGCTTCATTCGCACATCAAACTCTGCTTCACAATAGATGCAGAATTGCGTCACGGGCAGGGCTTCTGTCTATCTGGTGACCCTAGCTCCATTACTAAATGGCTGACATGGATTTCATTGAGGGAATAACTGTGTTTATGTGCTTTATAAAGGCTGAAATACAGGGTCGATTCGTTTGGAGCCGTGTGACTCAAATGACTTCATAAACTCCTCCAGAAACTTAACCTGAATGATGGAAGCTATCAGCGGTGCTTCTGACTGAGCCAAGCCCAGTTTGATGAACTGTCATCAGTGTTGGCAGAAGTATTTTCCCCCGGGACACCAACAACAGGCGCTATGTCAAAATCACGCCCCCCACAAGAACAAGCCCCTGATTGGTTAACGCGGTGTGAATGTCCGCTGAAGTTCAGATTTTCGAACTTGCAATCGCGCAAAATGCTCAACTTGCGTTGTGTCATTCATGTCACCTCGTTTGTGTTAAGATGTCTATTCATATCTCTACATTAACTTAACATGGAAATCCCTCGCGCTTGACGCTTCTTCAACGTCTGGTGTGAGCTCAGCATATGGAGTGGTTTAGCAACAAATGAATCGCTAAACGAATCATGTGGGAGTCCCTGAAATCATTAAGTAAAAGTAAATGCATATTATAAGACAATAAAAAGTGTTTTTTGACCTTGCATGCGTATCAGCCTGTTGTTAGAGACCCCCAAAACCAAAATAGGATTTTTAAAAAAATGCAAAATAGGGGCTCTTTAACCAATTAGGACAGGCCAAAACATGATGAAACTATGCCAGGTTCGTTTGGTTCAGTGGCATTGTTTGCATTTTGCTTTCCAATGTGGTCAACTGATAACACAGCATAAAAACACTATAGGCATTTCAACAAGCCTAACCATGTTACGTATTCATTCAGATTTCCCTTTATTAATTTTCCCTCTTTTTTCTGTCATGTCTAATTTTATTTATACAATCGTCTCAATCACCAATTTTCAGCATTGACGTTTATATCTGTAAATGAACCTTCCATTTAGTTAGCTTTCATTTTTTGTGTGTCTTTTAATGACATTGCAATCATTGAGGTAGTTAATCGAATTCCCATCCTTTATTAAGGGCAATGATTAAGCGCTACATTTAGCATACCCACGTGGGAGATACTTGATTGCATAGCAGCCGTCGTGCATTAGCGCCACTAGATTAGCAGGGAGGTCTGTATGTGCTCATCTAGTATCCTCGACCACACAATTATAAACAGAACACACTAATTACTCATCCATGCACCACAGACGGCCATGATGTCATCGAGTATGCTGAGATATGCACTATAGGTACTTCAACTATTGGCAGATAAACACTAAACTGGTGAATTGCAAAAATAAAAATGTTACTGATTTATTTATTTCTTCCCAACCATGATATTGTGTAATGCTACATTTTGTTCAAATGTCAGTGAGAGTATTGGGAGGATTTTTTTGTGGCGGTTATTGAGTCATATAAAAGATGAGTCTTTTACACGTTGTAAATGTGTTGTTGCATTGGTTAGACAGACATTTATGTGTCCCACGTTGCTAAAAACACTAAAAGGACACATATATTGCACACAAAAAATGTAAAAATTTGGTTGATTTTGTGCTATTTTGAGCAAATTCATTCTTCCGGTTTGTAAATAAATTTTGAAGCTGCGTCATGGCCTTGCGATCATTGTGTAAATTCCAGCCTGGAGACTGGATATCTGTACCGGTTTGTACAACATGACGTCTTTGAGATCTCATCATTAATTCATGAGAAAGACTTTAAACCAATCAGCACACTCTATTGTGAATGAGCAACTTTATTAATATGCATGATATAGCTTCGAAGACTGCTTTTACCTGGTAGTGTTGGTGTAGGTGGCAGAGAGATGCCATGTTGTGTTGCCAGCTGTATTCAAAACAAGTGGAGGAAGAATAATTGTTCAGAGACATGGGTCGTCAGTGTTGCGTTTATAAATGTGTATAAATGTGTATAAATGTGTAAATGTGCAACGACGGTTTTGTTTTAATTTCCCAGCGATGAGAGCACCGATCACATGTGGACCCACATTTGTGGACTACAGTGGTCTGCTAACATGTTACAAAAATATGAATGCAAGGAACATTTTTTTACCCGAGAGCTGTTCGCATCTGGAAATGGTGAAATCCGGATTTGCCACTTGTCTTCTTCTAAAAAAGATATGGTTCCAGTTCTTGTTGATTGTCCTGTTTCTTTGGATTTGGTACGTGTGCAAATAATGTTCGTTGTTTGTTTATTCAGATGGCAAAGTTCTTTGGTATTTTTAGCAGCAAGACATATCTTAGTCAAAATGATTTAATTACTAAGTTTACAATACGTTAATATCACTACAATAAAATGGACTGAAAGATCCGCTGTAAATCCGAATGTAAACATGTAAACACCTTAATCAAACTATTACCTTTATTACAACTATTTATTTTGTGACAGGAAAGTCTATACACACATGGCTGTTTGATGCTATTCTTTGCACCTACAGAGCCGGCATCAACCGAGAAATGCGGAGGGATGTTTTAGTGTGCTTTCACACCTAGACTTTTGTTTCGTAACCAGGGCCAGACCCACATTGTTGCTTTGAGGAACCCATGACCTTTCTTTGCATCCATTTCAATTGACTAAGGCCCTGTTTACACGAATGCGTTTTCGTTTTAAAATGTATAAGTTTTGCTACGGTTATGCCATCCGTCCACACTACGCCAAGTTTTCAAGCGTTTCGAACGCTGCTGCTCCGTCTCAGTGTGGATGTGGGGAAACGGAGACATTTGAAAACGGAGGCGTGTCTGCTGAGATTCACTATTCAATTGGGGTAACCTGCGTAACCTTCCCTTATTCGTCAAGCCCCTTTCACATGACTATAATGCCACTGCAAGACGGCTGATCAGCCTTCACTGTAAACAACATGGACAGAAATGGGAGTGTTGTTTGCACTATAGTCCATTTTAGCACTCTAGAACTATTTAAAACTATTGTTTGAGCACTCGCTAATCGCTCACATTTCACGCAGCGTAAGCCCTATTTAGAATGCCGAGCGAGACACAAGCTTCCTGTTTATACTTGAATACACATGCCCAGAGTGCACGAATGGTCATGTGATATACATATTTGGTGGAGTAGTGTGGACGGAGATATTTTCAGAAATGCAGGGTGAAACGCTAGTGTGGACGCGGATCGTTTTCATGCTAAAATGCCGTTATAAAACTAAAACGCACTAGTGTAACGGGGCCTAAGTAGTAAAGATGACTTTGGCACCATTGGGAGTGCTAAAGTAGGAGTGAATTGAACATGGTAGTCTGACAGGAGTTTAAAGTGACCAAATGACCTTGATTAGCCAATTCGGGTCAGTTTATTCAAATTGGGACATAAAATACAGAGGAAAATGCCACTCAGGAACAAGATTGGACACCACTGGCTTTGGACAATGTTAGGGAAACAGGTTGAATAGCATTACTTCCTTCGTATTGGGAGATTACAATTCTCCAGAACAAAAAGGATGATGGATTGCTAATGAACGTTTTCATTTGTATCTTGAGGGAAGGGGCAGCATGGACACTAAGCATGGTTGCCTTCCAACAAAAAGTTCACTGGTTCAAGTCCTGGCTGCACCAGGAGGCTTTTCTGTGTGGAGTTTATATGTTCTCCCCTTTCTCCTGGGTACTTCAGTTTCCCCCACAGACCAAAGACCATGCAGTATACCAGGGGTGTCCAAAGTTTTTGGGCCGAGGGCCAGATGCAAAAAACAAAATGTTGTCCTGGGCCAAATATATATATATATATATATACATACACTCTTAAACAAAAAGGTTCTTCAGTGGTTCTTCAGTAGTTCTTTACGGTATTTGAGGTGCTATTTAACACTTTTACTGTGTAAAGAACCTTTAAAGCACCATAAAGGTTTTTCAGTGGTTCTTTGGGGGGTTTAAACTGCTATATAGCACCACTACTACTGGTAAGCACTTGTTCTTACAGCTAATTCTCATAACTATTATGCCGGTTTTATTTGCGGAAGGGTAAAGTAACATTAAGAGCACCTTAAAATATAGGTGCTATATAGGACCATTTGACAAAAGTACTATATAGCACCTATTTTTTAAGGTGCTGTATAGCACCAAAAAAGGTTCCCTCTCGTTACGACCAAAGAACCAGTTTTGGTGCTATTTAGCACCTTTTTTTTTTTAGAGTAAATATATATATATATGTGTGTGTGTGTGTGTGTGTGTGCGTGTGCGTGTGTGTGTATTATTATGGAATTATTTTCTACATTTTAAAATCATAATATATATTTTACTCACCATAAACTCTGTTAATGTGAACAGTGACATTGTTTCATCAAGGGAAATTTGGATGAATCCAAACTCTTGTAAAACTCAGGCATTTCCCGCACTCACTGTGGATTTTCCTTCTTCTTGGTTGCGCCATGGCTCGCCAAAACGTGGATATCAATTATGTTTACTTCAGTGGGGTCTAATTGAAGGCGCGTAATAGCGACACCCGGTGGTTATTTATTGAATTACATCTATTTTTCTACAGCGGGCCAGAATCTATTAATATTTATAAAAAGCCTCGCGGCCCGCCACTTAACTGATTGCGGGCCGCAGATGGCCCGCGGGCCGTAGTTTGGACACCCCTGCAGTATACAATTGGATAAACTAAAATGGCCATGGTGTGTGAAAGGGAGAGCGTGTGGCAGTTTCCCAGCACTCAGGGTAGCCATGTAGTAAAAGACAACCTTGAAGGGGTGACAGAGCTGTTATGTAAGTATCATGACCTTGTTCTCCAGACACCAAGCAGAAGTGGGCTTCAAAGATTTTCTAGTGATTGAGTCCTGCTTGAGGATTCATTTCTTCCCACTGAAGCACATTTCTTGGAAAAATAAATAGTATATGACCAATGTAACCATTTATGCATGTGTATATGGAGGGTAATGTTTAATCTAACATTTCTACTATTTGTTGATGAAAGAGGCGTAGTACTTTTTCAGAAGGACTGAGTGGTAGCTTTGAACACTTTCCACTTGTAAGATATATTGCAATGCACAGATACATCTAAAGGTACTAAAAAGCATCCGTTCTGCAGCCCGTGATAAGGCCCCGAGAGGAGGGTGTTTGTAGGATACAATTATCTTCCAACTGTTTTGTTAGTCTCAAAGGGAATCCTTTGAAAAGACATAAGTCCCTTTAGCTGCCTCAGACAAAAGCAGATACTTTCTACTTTACCGCCATTACTTCTCCCACACTCAGTTTTATTAACACATGAGTTAGAATTGATCGTTTTGCTTCTCTTTTCTCACCATAACACTCTCAAATCCATACTTTGGGTCTGTTTTTTCCTTCTTTTTTTGATGAATATATTACCATAAATTTAGTGAAATCCACACATGGATGTCGCTTCTAATGAGGCCACATTACCATTTCAGACAGAGCAGGCGCTGGTTTTATCTTCTGTTCATGGAGACACGCTGCTACAAAGAGAATGGCAGAAGTGAGCAGTAGAGGCTCTGTCATTCTCAATAAAGCTTGATGGTGTTTATCAGGGAGGATGGTTCCTTGTGCCAATTGTTAGCCTTGCGAGCATAACCCAGGCCTTGCACTTTCCTTGACGAACTCTGCAGTCAGAAACGATGGGCTTTTTGTGCTACCGCTAGCTGTGTTAGCATGCAGTTGGCAGCGTTTGGGGCTCCAGTGTGCTGGAAAGAGCAGATCTGAAGTGACCCCGGTAACTGAACACAGGTTGAACTAGCTGACTGTGAATGACCCAAAGCACATTTCGCTTCTCAATTTAAGGCTGCTGAGTTCAAAGCCATTTTATACTGTTTTCAGGGTCATCAAATTGTCTATCAAATCAAGAAAGGGTGCACTGGATATGCCCTTGAGCATAAAAAGCCTTTTATCTACATGGCACAGTGTTTAATCTCTCAAAACTCTCTCTATGTGTGCCACAAAACTGCTACTGAACATATAAAATATGCGTATTTTGAAAGAAACTGCATGATTGTAATATCAATATTTATTTAAAGGAAGATTGCAACAGATTTACTCTCCCTTATGTTTTTCCAATCTCATTTTGGCCCTTCTTTCGGTGAGTTAGAGGTGTTTGGGGGCAACTCAAAAGGAAACATTCGGAAAATTCTACTAACTTCTTATTTCATGTAACTATGAGAAATATTGAGGCTTTCAAAATTCCAAAGTAAGCAATGGCGCTACAACAGCTCTAGCAAGAGGTCAATATGACCGATGTGCTATATTCAGAGTGTTATGAAACTTTATGATTACTTATAATAGCCTTAAATTATTATTCAATTTCTCTCAGTGAGTTGTTAACAGTTCTGGATACATACATAGTCGCACACATTTCTGGAGAGAGTGAATTATGAAGCCAGAGGTATGTATGGCTGCATTTTATCTTTAAAATGAATGATACAGGATGGTAAGATGCCGCAGACAGGTTCTGTTCCTTTTAGCGCTACCGGCTGACCACTTATTTCCGCGTGGATGGCTTTTCCACTAATACCAGTTTCCCCTGTGGCTCGCTGCATACGTCGAAAGAAGTCAATGATGATGACAGGATTCAGGTAAAACAAAAACAAAACTTTAATAAACAAGTAAATAACAAGGCGAGAATGTGGTAAGATCTGCAAACGTGGTAAAAATCAGACTGCCGCAAGGGCTTTTCTTTTTTTTCTGGATTGCTTTTGAAAACACTGTCAGTTGGGTTTAGGGAAGGGGAGGGGGCACTGGTCAATGGGTGCTTTGAAAACACTGTCGGTTGGACGGTCGGTGAGTCAGTTGACAGCTGCCTCTGGTGGTTTCACTCAAGACACACATCAAACTCTGGCGGATTTGCGAAAGGGAAAAATGCAAAAAAACTAAATTCTTGCAACGTATTTTGCTCTCTCCAGAAAGATATACCAGTGTACGTATCCATAATGAGTTTGGCTTGTCCTTTTCACTGAGTTAAACTCTATTGCTGAATGAATTAATTTCTATATGTTTAACAGAACTTGATTCCCCGGCTGGATCAGTAGGCATTCGTGTGTGGAACTTGCATGTCCTGCCCATGTTTGCATGGGTTTCCTTCGGGTGCACCGGTTTCCCCCACAGTCCAAAGACATGCACTGTAGGTGAATTGGGTAAGCTTAATTGGCCGTGATGTCTGTGTGTGAATGCAAGTGTGTATGGGTGTTTCCCATTGTTGGTTGCAGCTGGAAGGGCATCCACTGCATAAAAACATATGCTCGATAAGTTAATGGTTCATTCCGCTGTGGTGACCCCTAATTAATAAAAGGACAATGAATGAATGAATGAGTATAGGTTTCCTGCAGGTGCTCTGGTTTCCCCCACAGTCCAAAGACATGCTGTATTGGTGAATTGGATTTGAAAAAACTAAAACTGGTCATAGTGGTTGTGAATGAGCGATTGAATGGGGGTTTCCCAGCACTGGGAGTTCAAGAGTTAGTGTATTTTCAGTGCTGGTTTATGACTGAAATGCCAACCGCCGCATAAATCATGTGCCAAAGTAATTGGGGGTTTATTCCACTGTGAAAACCCCTGATAAATGTGCAACTAAACTGAAGGAAAGTGAGAATGAGTGAGTAAAATATGATTAAAGTGTACCATCAAGGGTACTGTAAGCATTAATGGTGAATTAAAATAATTTTAAAACAAACCAAAAAGTCGGCCACTTTTCAAGCCGCAGCAACACAGAGCGCAACATTTGTGATGGGCTGTCTTGGAAGTGGTGATGAATGTGGGTAGAGATGAGAGCTATGGGAGCAGTATGAGGCCAGTGGTGCGAGTGTTTATCAAGTATTGAGTCCCATCGAGAAGTGTTCACACAAAACAATATGCATATGGCTGCATCGTCTTTAAACGAACGATACGGGACAGTATGACAACGCTGACGGTTTTTGACCGCTAACCTCCTTACAAAACAGCTTTTCCGCTGTTACCAGTTCGCCCAGTGGGTTTCAGTGTACATCAGTGCACTTGAGTTGCAGAGCTAAGTTGACCGCTACAACAGGGTTTGAGTATGGTGAAGAACGATTCCAGAAAGCAGGTAAAACAAAAACAAAAGGCCAAAAATGATATAAATAAGTAAATAACAGGGTGAGAATGTGGTAAGATCTGGAAAAATTATGCTGCAGCAAAGACTGCTGATTGGGTTTAGGGAAGGGGCTGGGTGCGGGTACCAGTCGGTCGGTCGCTGGTTAGTCAGTCAGTCAGTCAACATTGGCCTTTAGTGAATTTATACAAGAAGAGCAGGTCTGAATGGCATTCGCGAGATAAATTGGAGATCTAAAAAAGCATACACAGCGGCCTCTGGCAGATTCGCAAAAACAAAAACAGCAAAAAACATACCTCCTGGGACATATTTCGCTCTCCAACAATGCATTCAGGAGTACGTATCCATTATGAGCCTGGGTTGGTGATTGGTCAGCTTGGTAGATGATGAGTGTGGGTCCAGTTAGGCCAGTGGTATGAGAGTTTAACAAGTGCCAGACCGTAAAGAGGAGCTCCAGATTGAGACCGTTTTTCTGTATTTATTATAAAGTTGTTTAACATGTGATGGTTCCCGCCTTATTCTTCCTTGAATGCAGTGGTGGATCTAGGAATTTTTTAACGCAGGGGCGAAGGTGGGGCCACAGTTTACAAAGGGGGACCAAGTTATTCAACTGATGCTTGCACTATATGTTTAGAACATAGATCTTTCTTTTTTTTTTGTCCTATTAAAATGCAGTATATATAGGCCTATAATATATTTTTAGAGTTGAATTTTACCTCTGCAAATAGCAGATTAAATTGGAGTAATTTTCATTTTTGGGTGAACTATCTGTTTAATAAAAAATTTTTTAAATCATCAGATCACTTTGTTCATTACTAAAGTTTTTGCATAAACAGAATAGTGTGGATATTAGTTCGGCAAGTTAAAATAACTTTAACTCTGTATTCTGGCTTAATCTCTGACTGTGAAGAACATGTTCAAGTGGATTGAGTCCTAACCTGATGCACAGCTATCATGGTAAATGTCATGCATGATGCAGCTACTGTATTTAGAAAAACTATATTTAGACGCGGGATGTTTGTCATAAATATCAGATATCAGGTCACGTTAATCAAAGTTTTTCAATAAATGATGTCTGTCAATTTGATAGATTTACCATCACAGTTGTTTTGTAACCTTTTTATAGTGATAAAAAAAGCACAATAATTCTAAACAGAAGCGTCTGTGTTGCAGGGTAAATGACAGCACAGAAGCCGTCTTTGTTTCACTATCGATTTACTTTTTTTCACTTTACCGTTGACATAACTGCTCAAAATGATTATTTAAAACAACAAAATTATGACAGCTATGAGCGGAAATGCGCAAATTTTACCTTCTAACTCCGATCAGCGAATGACATGACATGTTTAGTTTTTGACTAAATGATATGACATGACTAAATGATAAATCCCTGTTCTGGAACTTTCCAGTCGATCTACAGGGATGTAAGTACTCGTCATACAAGAACAACAGCTCTAGTAACAGGTTTTCCAGCGTTCACTGTGAATTAAAGCATCTTTATGTCCAAGCTTTGTATAAATCAGCATTGACTAAGAGGAGAGGGGCACAACGGAGGCCAAACCGATTTTAAATCTCAAAAACATTGCAAGAATTAGATGCTTTGTTTCCAGTGAAGACTTAGAGAAACTTGTTCATGCTTTTATCAGCAGCAGGGTGGATTACTGTAATGGACTCCTCACTGGCCTTCCCAAAAAGACAGTCAGACAGTTGCAGCTCATTCAGAACGCTGCGGCCAGGATTCTGACCAGAACCAGAAAATCAGAGCACATCACACCTGTCCTCAGGTCTTTACACTGGCTCCCAGTTACATTCAGAATAGATTTTAAAGTATTATTACTTGTCTATAAATCACTAAAGGGCCTAGGACCCCAATACATTACAGATATGCTCACTGAATACAAGCCTAACAGATCACTCAGATCATTAGGATCACATAAACTAGAAATTCCAAGAGTTCAGTCAAAGCAGGGTGAATCTGCTTTCAGCTATTACGCCCCTCGCTGCTGGAATCAGCTTCCAGAAATGATCAGATGTGCTCCAACATTAGGAACATTCAAATCAAGACTGAAAACACATCTGTTTAGCTGTGCCTTTACTGAATGAGCACTGTGTTACGTCCGACAGATCGCACTATTGTGTCTTTTATTTCTTTTCATTCTTTTATAACTTGTCTTAACTCATTTTAATCTGTTTTTATCCATTTTTTTAAATATTTGTTTTTATTTTCTTATACTTAAATTTTATTCCTGTTTATGTAAAGCACTTTGAATTGCCACTGTGTATGAAATGTGCTATATAAATAAACTTGCCTTGCCTTGCCTAAATGGGGGCCAGTGCCCCTGTGGCCCCACTCCTACATCCGCCCCTGCTTGAATGAGTGTGTTTAAGTCTCTTCATCAGTAGAATCACAGGCATTTCCAGAGTATACCCAAAACAAAGAGCAAAGAGACTTGACACATTATAATGTACTAACAAATGTGCATAATGGTGTCGGCTATTTGCAAAGTATGCACCATTGGGTATAATGACACAAATCAGGCTTTAGTAGGTTATGCATTCTCTGAAACAGCATAGAAAAGAGTAACCATTAGATTCCTCAAAATATCTCTCTGTGTATTGCACGGAAGAAAGACTTTTCACAGCTGCCCTGGGTAAATTATGGAGTTATGGTGTGAAAAAAACAAGATCATATTAGATTGACTTTCCTAAGATGTGAAAGCCATTAATAGATGCGTACGTTTCGACAGATGCTGACACAATGTTATTTTTCTCATAGCCCCTCTCCAAGGACTTATCCCGCGAAATACCATTGCCATAACTGATGTCACCCATATGCGTAATTTAAAAGACCTGCAATAATTTGCGCTTCCACAGATGGTAGACAGATGGAGGTGTAGATCAATGACGAGGGCTGTGACTAGTCTCAGATCAGAGAGTCTTGAAAAATGGGACACCTGCACGAGACTCATTGTTTTCACCCACAGATTAAGATATTGTACACTTTATCACCTTTTAATTATCAGCAGAGTCTCATGAAAAGCCTCTTTGTCCGTGAAAGCCCCACAGAGAACAAGGGTGGCAATGACGCTGCAAGGTTTGGCTGTAAATCACACTGAGTCAAGTGAGCGAAAGAGTTTTTTTTGGCGGGATTTAAGAATGCGTGTGTGGAAAAGAGGAAATGAAGGGGAAACTCTGGCTGGAGAGTCTTGACTATTTTAGGATGAGGTTTAATTTTTCATCATGGGTCAAAACCTTTCTCAAAGACAAAGTGAAACACCCGCTGGCCAGTCCCATGGTCAAAAGGTGAATATAATACTCTGCCAGAATATTGAAGATTTGTCATCGTTTCCTTACCTTTACATCCAACTATTATGACTTTCAATGGACACGGTGGCTCAGTGGTTAGCACTGTCGCTCACAGCAATAGGGTCACTAGTTCGAGTCTTGGCTGGGTCAGTTGGCATTTCTGTGTGGAGGTTGCACAGTCTCCCTATGTTTGTGTGGGTTTCCTCCTGGTGCTCCGGTTTTCTCTACAGTCCAAAGACATGCGCTATAGGTGAATTAAAAAAACTAAATCGGCCATAGTGTATGAGTGTAAGAGTGTATGGGTGTTTCCTAGTACTGGGTTGCCACTGGAAGGATATAGGGCTCTTGTTAAATGACAACAGACTTCAAAACTGGTTGACTTAGCCAGGACAGCATTAAGCCGGTTCACATCCTACCTCAACAAACGCTCGCAGTTTATTTATTTGGGGGGTTAAAGATCGCGTACTGTCCTTCTGTGTCATGGTGCCCCCCAGGGTTTGGTAAACGGGCCACTTTTGTTCATTCATTCATTCATTTTCTTTTCGGCTTAGTCCCTTTATTAATCCGGGGTCGCCACAGCGGATTGAACCGCTGTCACGGATTGGCCAGGCTCTCCCGGCACTCATCTGTCCAGAGCACCATCACCTGAATTCTAATTGACGCACAGCTGATCCCTATCACAGAGCACCCATAAAGACCACGTCATCACAACACTCAGTGTCCGGGATCGTTTCTACGAAAGCGGACTCTGAGTGTTTCCCCGTCATAGCCAGCACTCCGATCTCTGATATCTGTACTTACCAGTCTCTCTGTTTCCTCATAGTTCCTCCGGTTCCCCGAGTCTCCAGTCTGTGGTCCTGTCGTCATCTGTCTGTCTTCAGTCAAGTTATCTGGTGTGTGTTGTCCATCCTCCTCGTGTCTTCCCTCCATCCTGAAGAAGTTAAAGACTGTTAACGACCAACACTTCCCGTATCCTCCTGGCTCTTCCTCTGTGTGTTACATGTTGTAAATAAACTCATCACAACGTTTCACTTACCTCTGATCTCCGTCTGCTTCATAACAACCGCCAACTTATCCAGCATTTGTTTTACGCAGCGGATGCCCTTCCAGCCACAACCCATCTCTGGGAAACACATCCATACATTCTCATTCACACACATACACTATGGACAATTTTAGCTTACCCAATTCACCTGTACCGCATGTCTTTGGACTGTGGGGGAAACCGGAGCACCCGGAGGAAACCCACGCAACCACGGGGAGAACATGCAAACTCCACACAGAAATGCCAACTGGCCTAGCCGGGGATCGAACCAGCGACCTTCTTGCTGTGAGGCGAACGTGCTACTCACTACGCCACCGTGGCGCCGGGCCACTTTTGTTTAGAATTTAAATGCTACCTCACTGACAAATTCTTTAAAAATATGGTATTAATTATCATTGCTATGCTGACCATCTACTGATTTACATTAGTAAATCTCCTAATCTATCTGCCTCATTGTCGACACTCATGCCCAATCCCAATTCTACCCTTTAGCTCTTCCCCTTACCCCTACCACTCGTTTTGCGCATTCCCGTGAAAGGGTAGTGTTGTCCCAATTCTCTTTAGCTTGAAGGTGTAGGGCTAAGGGGGAGGGGTAGATAGCTCTTCGAACGAAGATTTTTCAGGACCACACTTAAAACTAAGGGGTAAGAAAATTTCCTAGAATACACCAGCCACAACAGCAGGATAGCTGAACCCGGAAGTAAGGAGATCCACAAATTAGTATTTTTTGTCATTATTATTAATTTTTACAACAAACAAGCACATGTTTTAATATATTCATAACTGTGCTCATGTTTCACCACTAAGGTTTAAAAAAAAAAACTCTAAAATAAACACTCAATGACACTCAAACACCCTGTCAGAAAAGTCTGGTGGCTGGGAATGACCATTTTACTTACACTATTTATACTACAAAATGGCGTAGAATAGTGCATAAGTATGTGATTTGGGACGCAGCTGATGTAAACCTCGAGGACATCGCTGCTTTGACAGTTTACCTGACGATCGCACTCAACTCTCTTCCCGCTACTGACGGACTGAACCATACAGTGAAAGAAGGGGGGGTGCAATTTGACAGTGACCGATACGAGGCGCAGATATAAGCCGTATTTTTATTCTTTATTTCTAATAAATTGTGTTACTTGTAGTTTAGAGATACATTCATCATTTATATTACATTATAGTACTGATATTAATTATAAAGCAGATCTCTGTGGGCCCCTAGAGTGCATGGGCCCTTAGAATCATCCTAACTTTCCCCCCCTTAGCGGCGCCACAATTATTATTATTATTAATTCTGCGACAACACAAGGGTTAATACATTCAATTCAGTATGATTCAGTAAGATCACAATCTCTTGCAAAACAGTCATGTCAACAAAGGCTTCAGTAACCAGAAAGAGTCACAAAACAAATGCCTTCAATGACTTCTAAAATATGAACCAAATGCCAACGAACAAGAATCGACCAAAAGCTGACATGAAGCCGCTGTCCACTGCGGTCTGTGACAGTATGAATCACTCATGATGACAGGCAGCGCGGAGCGGGGAACTTCTGTCAATATAACATGCTCCTGTGTCAATCTCTTGCTGTCACTGCCAGAGCCTTGTGTCTAATCACTCCATAATCCCACATGCGGAGACCACCTCGACAACAAATGGCTTTTGTCACTCGTCTGGCGCACATCGGTTTCCTCATGATGGAATATTGCTCCCGTAATTCTGCTGCTTCGCTAAATGTAGTGTAACAAGGGAAAGATGCGAGTCCTACTTGTGTTCACGCTGTTATGCTCGCTTATTCCCAGTAGCTCTTTCTAGGGCACAGGAGCCCCTTAAAGTAGTTTTATTTCCTCTGCTGAAGTGAGCCAAAGCACTGCCACTAAGCTTCTTATCCCGCTGGCCTGGCCTCACCCCTCGGCTCTCATGATTAGGAGCCAGAGAAGAAGTGAAAGAGAGAGGGGTGGAAGTTTATAAACTGTCGGAGAGGTCCATCTGTTAGAGCTGGAAACAGCAGATGCCATATGATACCCTGTTGTGGGAGAAATGCCCTCCTCCCCCTGGAGGTGACTGATAAATAGGAAATTCAAGGTACAATGCAGCATCCATGTCCTAACTACACCTAATGTACAGCCCTGTAGCCAGCCTATTAATAGGGGTGGTTCTGTTTTTCTCAAAAAGTGGACCTATTTGCAGTTATGCAACGTTCAAATACTGCATTTTAGTGACATTTGAAGCACCAATTTGTGCTTGATTAGCTTGTCGGATGGTTTTCATTACCACATTTTTTGATGCAACAAAAATACTTCCTACATTTTTGTCAAAGTGCTTATCATACTATTTTCATTAATTCATTTTCGGCTTAATCCCTTTATTAATCAGGGGTCACAGTGGAATGAACCCCCAACTTATCCAGCATATGTTTTACGCAGTGGATGCCCTTCCAGCTGCAACACATCACTAGGACTCATCCATACACACTCATTCACACACATACACTACGTGGGGTTTATTTATAAACTCATTTCGAGATGATCACGTGCTGTACCAAATCAGCTCTGCATATTGCACCAATCAGACGAATCCTGACACACTATAAATTACCAGAGCTTTCTACTCCAGTCATCTTCATATTGAAGAATCCCCCTTTCCACCCCCTTCCAACTCCTCCCCTTCTCTTAAAGGGCGGCACGGTGGCCCAGTGGCTAGCACTGTTGCCTCACAGCAAGAACACCGCTGGTTTGGCCTCTCCCCGAGCCAGTCGGCGTTTCTGTGTGGAGTTTGCATGTTCTCCCCGTGTTCGCGTGGGTTTTCCATGGGTTCTCCGGTTTCCTCCCACCGTCCAAAAAACATACAACATAAGTAAATCGACTACTTTAAATAGCACCTTAAGGCAACTCTAGTCAGATATATCTCAGCACGTTTACAAGCAGGGGGAGTTCTCGAGACTTACCTGAGCTCAAACTCTCCTCTCATCCTTTAAACGGGAGGGAGCCCCGGGGCCAAGGATATTCTGAGCTCAGGACTCTCTCCCGGGACAAGATGCCAAATACACTTTATTATCAATCATCAGCTAAGTGTAAACTCTTGAAAGAAAGTTTAGTTTACCCAATTCACCTATAAGCGCATATCTTCGGACTTGTGAGGGAAACTGGACCACCCGGAGGAAACCCACGCGAATACAGCGAGAACATGCAAACTCCACACAGAAACGCCAACTGACCCAGCCGAGGCTTGAACAAGCAATCTGCTGAAAATGAAAATCGTGTTTACGTCAGATATTAACGTCAGGTCGACATCAATGTCCAACCTAAAATCAACCAAATATCAATGTCTAATGATGTTACAGCTTGACGTTGTGGACGTTACCACTATGACGTCTATCAGATGTTGGATTTTGGTTGCCATACCTGACGAAAAAATGTCAGTATTCCATATCAGTATAATGTTGGTCTAAGACGTTGGCTCAAAGTTGGATTTTGCTCCCAACCTAAAATCAACCAAATATTAATGTCATTTTGACGTGGTTATTGGACATCAAAATAACGTTGCCCTTAGACACTGGCTCAACATAACCTAAATCTAACCTAATACTAGTGTCTTAAGATGTTGTGTGCCTGCTGGGCAATAACTAAATGCACTACAGAATGTTACGTTTACACACATCCACAAATGACATGTAAATGCATCAGCTTTTCACAGCGTAATATTCACTACTCACTACTCTTGAGTACTTTTTAAAGGGCTACTTTTTACTTCTACTTTGAGTAACATTTACAACAGATACTGTTAATCTACTTGCACTACATTTTTAATGGTATTTTTATTTAAGTGTGATTTTTCCAGCCTAATCTCACGAGAAAACGTAAGCATTTTATGTTTTGCCAATTTAGTGGCTAATTCGTATAAATTCGTACAAGTTGAGTCGTACGAAAATGTACAAATTATAAAAGGAGGCGTGGCACCCAACCCCACCCCTAAACCCAAACGTCATTGGATGATGAGAAAACCGTACTAAATTGTACAAATTAGATCGTACAAATTTATACGAATTAGCCTCTAAATCAAAAGTTACGAATTGCCGTGAGATAGCGTTGGAATAGTAGTATTAGTAGCGTTGGTAGTAGTATTAATCATATGCATCTTTTGTATTTGTTTTTACCATTATTGTTTAGATTTGTAAATAATTCTTACATTTTTTTAAAATTTAAAACAGTCATACAAATTGACAGTTCTTAATTTTTAATTTTTAGCAAAAAAATAAAAATAATAAATTAATTAAATTAAAACAAATAATACAAAAACAAAAAATACAGCAAGAATAACATTGATTCAAAATAACTTGACACACTTTAAAAGAAAAAATTTAATAAATAACAATGTTAATGTTAAATAATACAGCAATAGTATATTTGTCTGATCTATATACTTTCAATGTCTGTCAGCTCAAGAAAGGAATCGCCATCTAGATTCTCCAAAAAGTCATAGAATATTTTCAAAATTGACCAAAATATATGAATTTTTTTCTTTTCTAAGGCAAGGCAGGAGGTCATCCCCTTTATCTATAAATCCTACATATATTTTGATTGATTGGTTAAATGATTGTTGGTTAATGTGTCATTAAATGAAACATATTAAAGGTCAGAAAGTTCCCTAGATGTAAAAGTACTGGAGTGTAGTGTAGAATAACAATATAATGTAGTTCTTTCATTATAATACTGTATCACTGTGCAGATCTCTGCAGATTTCCGTACCACCCACACACAAGGTATTTTGAGGGCATTAATGCACATGCTTTGCATATTGCTGCTTGGCCACACACACAGACACACACAGACCTGCTAACAATTATCTAAAAGCATTTTATATGCATTAATCCTAACCTTTCAAGTAAAGTTAATCCTCACAGATATGTATATTTTATTTTATTATTATTACTTTTTTTTACATTTTAATAACAACATAATATATAATTGTAATTTAGCAGCATATTTTCTTTGTGGGATCACACTGTCAAAAATGTCAGGATTTATTAGTCTTGTAAATGGCAAAACCTGACCAGCACATCACCCATATGTTATGAAATAAAGTCACTATGCAATTATTTCTTCTCTTCTACAGAAGCCTTTTTTTAGCCGGAGTGTCAGAAAGCTAATCAGTGACCGGAATGAACTGCAAAAAAGCTCAAGGAAAAATAATATTGAACAACATTGGCAGAAGTTCTGTTTGAACAGGACTGATTTTCCCAGAGGACGCACGGTAAGATGCATTTCTGAGATTTTAAGTTTGTGTTTTTCTCACATAACATCTTTAAGAATCCTAATGATCTTCTCTAGGTTTAAATGGTATAAATATCTGTGAATATTGATATTGTAATATCCCAGAACATCTCCTCATGAGTTATTGACTAATTTGAGCTACCATCTGCACACTAATCTGCTTTAAATATGGATTGCATCAGATGAAAAAAATGTATTAAGCTGATTAAGGTGAGCCGAATCACAAGAAACGGGAGGATTACCCATTTTATTGTAAGCATTAGGTATGATTAATCAATAATTCTCTGCTTGTTTATTTAGAGTTAAAAGTGTGATGCAAAACTGATGTCGAAACCCAGAAAAGTAATAAGATTATTACTTTATAATAGATAATTTGAGAATTTTTTTATTTTATGTTTAGAAAAGTCATTTGCTGTAACCTTCCTTGAGATGTTTATATTATTATTTTAATGATTATTTTTATGAGTATAATGATATAATGTTTATAGTAAATTTAATTTGACAATATTATTATTTTTATTATCATTATTTTGGATATAAAAGTAACTTAGGTAAACCATTTTGAAGCTGTTATATGTGTGGGTAAAAAAAATTGCTCCTGTTGAATAAAAGCAATATCTCACTCGTAGCAGTATATGGCTGTATATCGTTACTGGTGAGACACTAAGGCTCATATTGCACTGCTACGAGTGTGATATTGTGTTTATACAACAGTTTGACGGCATAATCGTATATACAAAAAAGAAAATCATGCAGTCTCAAAAATCCATATGTATAGGGAACTACTTTCTGTCACGCGCGGGATACAGACAAAAATCAAATGGATCCAAATGCAAGTGGTTTAATAATAAACTCAGGACATGTGCAAATAACGATGCATCCAGCACCGAACACGAGACACATAGATACAGTACAACGCCGATCAGAGACCAAAACACACCAACTAGGATCTGATAAGACACAGAGACAACATAAGCACACAGGAGTAACGAACTGACAATAAGGTGCTGGGTCCAGCTCAATATAAAGGCGTGTTGAGTACATACAGCTGAAACCGCTGATTAGAACAGCTGATCAAAAGATCACATGATCAACAACGCAAGAGAGCACATGGAATACAAAACAAACCCACGTGACAACAACAGAACAGAAGAAGCGCATACACCTGCAACCGTGACACTTTCTTCCACCATTCATCCATTTCTGCAGCTGACGTCAGAACAGCAGAAACCTGATTCTGTAGCATACTGTCTAAAGTAATGACAGAACAGGTGATTTATCTCACGTTTTAAGATTATAAGGCTATATCGTCACCTTGGAATTATAAGGTTCTATCTGCGTTCTGAATGATTTTGTGATATTGAGCTTCAAAGTTTTTGCATTCCATAGCAATCAGTATGTGCGTAACAGTATGTGTTTTTTTAAACTTAAAATGTAAACAACTTATAAAAAATATACATAATAAAACATAATAATAAAAAAAACATATTCATTTAAATAAATTGTCAATTCATAAGAATATGTCAATAACTCAATTTTGACAAAAATGTCAGATAAAACCTTATAACGAATGACGAAATGGCATGAAATACAGTCAGTCTCCAGAGACTTCACAATATTTCGACAATAATTAACCCCGAAAAATCCAAAACAAAGCAAACACTACCAGATTACTGGGGTATAAATAAAGCACTACACCATACAAATCAGAGAGATCGACTTAGAAAGTCACCTACCAGTTTTATAATAGTTAGATCAGCTGTAATTTGGAGTTTTTCCTCCTCTAAGGACTTATTATGCAGTCTCTGTCACCATCTTGTGGCGGAAAGTCAACTGTTTTTGCTCTGCTTAATAATAGGCTAATGACTGCTGACGCGCTGAATCTCAGAAATTATAAATACTCATTAAAATAGGCACTGTCCTTATAAATAAACTGCATAGTTGTAATCTAAGCAATTACATAATCACCTAAAAAGCCTCAAAAGTACATTATGTTGTCCAACAGCAGCAATATTTGTCAAACTAAAATGGGTTTATTGATCTGCTGTGACTATGAGAGGCTGTACAAGTGCTGATATTGCAGAATATCGCACGGCTATCAGCCAATCAGATTGGAGAACCAACTGTTGTACACACACACAGGGGCGCCGCTGGCTGGCAGGGGCCCTATGGCAACCTTTGCGGGGATGCGTTGGGTAGTGTCATTAGGGCCCCTTATAATATCTCTGGGGGCCTCAAAACTGCTTGGGCCCTTAGAATCGTCCTAACTTTTCCCCTCCTAGCGGCACCCCTGCACACACACACACTATATATGTGATTGAGTTGTTTATATGTGTGTGTAATCAGTCCATGAACAGCATCAGCTGTGGGAATGTGTGTGATGCATGACAGGAATTGTAGTCCATATACTGGCAGATTTGTAGTTCTTGTGAATGTGAATGTTTACCAGCGATCTGCACAGGCTGCATCGATGATAATCATAACAGAATCGCACAATGAATAATTCATCTGGCTTTTGTCATCATTCCTGGACCACTAAAAAAAAAATAAATAATAAATTCATACATCACTTTGCTATAAATAAATACAAAAAACATGTACAACATTCTGTCCTCATACTGTATCTATGATGCTAGCTCCTTCAGAAGCATGTAGTGATTTTAGCAGTCTCAAAATGTGCTTGAGTGCACTGTGTTTTCACAAGGGAAAGCTGATTATAAAATAAAGCACTGAAAAATCCATTAAACCTCCAGAGCTGTGAAACAGCAATGAACTTTACCTCTTGACTGAATGACCTAGTCATATTCTTTCAGGTTCTTCCTTCAGTTCCTGGTTGTTCTCCAGCTTCTTCAACATGAATTTCCTCTGTCTTTATCTGCGATCCCTGTATTTGCTGGGATAGAGAGTTCCTCTTTGGATCAGGATCCCAAACTCCCACTGGATGTTAGCTTGGTGGGTTTTTTATTTTCATCACTTTCTGAGGAATATCCCATTTTGGGTTTTCAGCTCAAAGGGATAGTTCACCATCAATTGAAAATTTCCGGTAGTTTACTCACCCACAGGTCATCAAAGATGTAGGTGACTTTTTTCGCTTAAGTTTCAGTGTTTCCCCTAGGTTTACAGGTTTGTAGCACCCCTCTCACCCTGCTCACAGTCTGTTTTCTCTCCTGCCTTCCGGCAGGCGCTTCAGGCTTCCTCAGACAAAAACCAGCAGACTGATTTTGAGATACACTAGTGTGGACGCGGATCATTTTCATGCTAAAACGCCGTTTTAAAACTAAAACGCACTAGTGTAAACGGGGCCTGAGGAACAGCTTTTTCCCCAGAGCTGTCTCCCTTTTGAACTCTGCCCCCCACTGACTCTTTTGACCCCCACACACCCCCCCACTCTCCTCATAACTTATACTCCTCACAATCACTGCACTACTGAACATTTGCACATCTAAAAAAATTGCACATATTCATTGCACTGATTCACTTATCTGAACTGTACACACCCACTGTACATATGCATTTGTAACTGTTTATCTATCTGCATTTTGATTATTAATAAGCAACCTACATTGCACTGATTCACTTATCTGAGCTGTGCATACCCACTGTACATATAAATTTGTAATTATGTTTATCTGCAATTTTGATTATTAATAAGCAACCTACATTGCGCTGATTCATTTATTTGAACTGTACACACCCACTGTACATGTACATTTGTAATTGTTTATCTATCTGCACACTTATTATTAATATCAACCTGTACATTTAATCATTTATTGTAAATCTGGGCTCATAACTAATGCAACCTGTATATAATGTTCATAGTATATCCATCTGTAAATATCACCATAGTTTTTCTATAACTGCAACTTATAATTTATACCTGTATTCTACACCTGCTGCTACTGCACTTCTGGTTAGACCTAAACTGCATTTCGTTGCTTTGTACTTGTACATGTGTAATGACAATAAAGTTGAATCTAATCTAATGTTATGACATGTTATAACACGTGATGGATTAAAAGTGTAGTTAAAAGTTAGCAATACAAATAATTTATTTAATATTCTATGGCCAGAAACGCAGTGGACATGCAGTACAACTAATTAAAACTGATAAAGCAAAATTTCCCTTCAAAACAACGTTATTGCTGTCAGGCGACATTCTGACATTCAGAGGGTGGCTGTGTGGGACTCGATCGTGCGCGATTCAGAGAGCAGAGATTTGTAAACGCGCGACCGTGTAGAGACAGAAAAGACATGCCGTTGTGTAAACGGGTGGATGGCGGGGCGTTGGATGCTGGAGGGGTGTCGCGGACGAAAATGAGGAGAATTGCGGACTCAGGGAGATCGCGGAAAAAAGCGAAAGTGATCAGCGGACGGGGGAAGAGGGCGGTTGAGGAGGGGGATAGGTAAAATGAGGTGCCGGATCAGATTTCAGAGAGGCCGGATTCGGATCCGGCGTGTTTCGGCACAAATTAAGCCATGCATAGGCTGTTTAGCTTGTTTATTAAAAGAAGTTGTGATCTGGCACTATATATAAAAAAAACATTAACTTGACTTTAAGGGGGGGCGGGGAAAGCCGTTGGGAGGGCGGGGCGCCCCCCTAATCCTATGGTAGGGGAAACACTGAGGCCCCGTTTACACTAGTGCGTTTTCGTTTTAAAACGCATAAGTTTTGCTACGGTTACGCCGTTCGTCCACACTACGCCGGAGTTTTCGAGGTGCGAAAACGGAGCGTTTTAGAAACGCTGGAGAGGCCGTTTCCATTCTAAAACGCCGCCGCAGCGTCTCAGTGTGGACGTGGGAAAACGCAGACTTTCGAAAACAGAGGCGTGGCTGCTGAGATCCGCTACGTGATTGGGGCTTTGGGTCATTGCGTATCCTTCCCTTATTCGTCAAGCGCACGTGGCTATTACGTCACCGGCAGACGGCAGACCAGCCTTCACTGTAAACACTGTATTTTGGATAGCCATGGATGTTTTATATTCATTAGTTACTGTAAGTAACAGCTCGTCCTCGTCGTCTGTCCACTAAAAGACCTCTCTTGCTTTCTTTACCATCGCGTTCATCGTTCAACCAGCGTTTGTTGGCTAACAATAACCAAACGCCGAGCGAGACACGTGCTTCCTGTTTATACTTGAACACGCATGCCCAGAGTGCGCAGACGGTGCGCGAATGGTCACGTGATATACGTTTCTGGTGGAGTAGTGAAGACGGAGATCTTTTGAGACGCTGAGTGAAAACGCTAGTGTGGACACGGATCGTTTTCATGCCAAAACGCCGTTTTAAAACTAAAACGCACTAGTGTAAACGGGGCCTGAGTTTCCTCCTTAGGTTTCCCCCACAGTCCATAAAGACTTGCGGTACAGGTGAACTGAATAAACTAAATTGGCTGTAGTGTATGAGTATGAATGAGTATGTAAGGATGTTTCCCAGTGCTGGGTTGCAGCTGAAAAAGCATCCGCTGTGTAAAACCAACGCTATTTCATGGCAATTCATAACTTTTTGATTTAGTGGCTAATTCTTATCAATTTGTATGATCTAATTTGTATAATTCATCACAATTGGCTCATCAACCAATGACGGTTGGGTTTAAGGGTGGGGTTGGGTGCCACACCTTTTTAAAATCGTACATTTTCGTACGACTGAACTGGTACGAATTCAAATCAAAACATATGGCTGGGAAAACATTTGCTAGATAAGTTGGCGGTTCATTCCATGGTGGGGACCCCTGATGTGAATAAAGGGACTTGAAAATGAATGAATAAAACATTAAAGAAGATTTTGAGCTGAATTCTTGGTCCTTGGTGATTCATATAGTAAAATGGCAGTGAATAGTGAAAGGTTTTTGGTCACACTTTGTAATAAGCTTACATTAGTTAATGTATTTATTACACTAACTAAAAATGAACAATACAACTACAGAATTTATTGATCACAGTTTAACATTTACTAATGACCTGATCCAAATCCAAATTCATTCTTGTTAACGTTAGTTAAAGCACTGCGAGTTAACATGAAATGCACTGTAAAACCCAAAAAGTTAAGGTTACTCAAACCATTTGAGAAAACCGATTGCAAGAAACCTTTTAAGTTCAGAAACGAATCCTAATGAGTTCTGTGAACTTAATCCATTTGAGTAAATGAAGCAATTTGAGCACAGTAGAATCCGATAAATAAAGAGAACTCAAACCAACTGAGTACTGTAAAACCTAATAAGTTAAGGCAACTCAACCCGTTTGAGGAAATAAAGCGAGTAAACCAATTGCCTTAAAAGCAACAAGTCGACTTGACAAAAATAATGTACGTAAACCAATTGTATCTTTTTTAAAGGGGTGGTCCACTACGATATCATATTTTAAACTTTAGTTGACGTGTAATGTAGCTGTGTGAACATGAATGACATCTCTAAATGTAAGTTCAATGCAAAGAGAGACATTGGCTAATACAGAGTTAGCTTAGCAAAGCCTACAGCGAATAAAGTTTGGGGACTACAAAAAAAATACATCCGGGTTAATGGTGTCATAAACCCTTCAGGTTACGCACATACACCCCGCACAGCAAAGGGCTGTGGCCAGAGGCGTTGTGATGTTATAGCAAAGCTAAACTTGCGTCCAAATGCTGCTATTTCCCCAGAGCTTTTTCTGTTTCTGTATTTAGACTTCCAAAGGACACGACACAAAGACAGAAGTGCTTACAGTTTGATTTTAATTATGTTCCAGAGAACTACAAAAAACATATAGCTAGTATTTGACAAAGGTCATTTACAGTGACACTGACTGACAGTATTTACACAGCAGATGCGTGTGCTAGTAGAAGTGTGACGCTGCCATCATGTTAGCTGACCAATCACAGTCTCTTGAGGGCAAGCTTTCAGAGAAGCTATAGGACATATGACAGTCGTTTTCATGTTAGCTGAGTAGCAGTATATAATCAAAGTAAGATATATGAACAATTAACGTCATTTTCTACAAGTGAGGCATGAGCACACATTGCTTTGCACCCCATAAACACAACTAAGCCTTAAAATTAGGGATGGGCGGATCGATACTGAAGTATCGATATTTTCGATACTGGGAATGTATCAAAAGGATTGATCCTTAAGTAAAAGTATCGATCTTTTCTGGGGTTTTTTTCTTACTGATTAAAATATCTCAATAATTATAGCGCCACATATTATATAAATATTTACTTAAATAGGAACACGAATGGGAACTATAATATCCTTCAATGTATCTCCGCTAATGGGTCAGCGTTAGCTCACGGCTCAGTTGTACAGACACCACACACACCCAGCGCAGGTTGTAAAACTTTGGCAGAATCCTTTAAGGAATCCGGTCATTGTCCAGCTAACCAAGTGGGAATTATTTTACAAAGAGTCGAGTTCAATACAGACAGCCAGTTTATATTAAGTTTTACCTGATATATGTTCATATGAACACACAGATGCACACACTGTAAATAAAATATGCTGAGGAGGAATCATTATATGTGATTCTTTGTAATATTAATATGCCAAAGCTGAGGGGGAATCCTACTCTAAACTCTGTCATTTATGTAATTTGCGTAAATTAGCATATATCAGATTTCTGTTACATTCACAGGGTTCAGAATAATAGACTGTAGACCACTCATGTAAAGACTAAGTAGTTTAGTTTAAATAAACTTGTTTATCAAATAAAATACGAAGTTTAGGTACACATAATAACTGGGAGAGATCTACTTTTTTAATTAAACAAGGTTTCTGCAGTGTATTTTTCGTCATATATGGTGCCATGCAATTTTAGTTCTGTTATTTAAATAAATGTAAAAAGGAATCATGTGTTTTGTGTTTAATTGAATAATAATAATAATGGTGATGATAATAATAATTATAATATTATAATAATAATTATATTATAATAGTAATTATAATAAAGGTGATAACCATTTTTTTATCACTATAAAATATTTAATTAAAGTATTGGTATTGGTATCGATATCGACGAGACTTGTCTTGAAATACTTGGTATCGGATCGGAAACAAAAATACTGGTATTGCCCATCCCTACTTAAAATATACTCTGGACAACCCTTTTAAGTAAACTACTCACTTTTTTTTCAATACACTATTATTACATTTGTTTTTTTTCCCCCCAGCTTTTCTTTATCTAGCAAAATGACATAACTAAAATAAATCTGCTCCTCCAGACTGCAGCATGTCTCCAGTTTTTTATTTTTGATAAATTTGCAATTTCAAAAATACTTTTTCCACATTGTCAACATGGGGTATTGTGTGTAGAATCTTGAGGAAATAAATGAATTGAATCCATTTTGGAATAAGGCTACAACACAATAAAAATGTGGAAAAAGTGAAGTGCTATGAATACTTTCCGCATGCACTGTAAATAATTATCAATAAAATGTGTATGATAAAGGTTTGTTTACCTTCAAGCTGCTTCAGTTGCTTGACGCGTGTACACGTGTAGCAGCCGGTGGGCGCCAGCACACACACATTATGTACATCTCGACTTTTGAAAGTGTTCCTCTGTATGTTTTCATCGAGGTTGTTCACAATACTTATCCATCCACAGAATTTTTAATGTTGTCAAATGTGTGAACATTTAGCTGCGGTTCGTGCTTCTGCCTTTGGATGTCTCTGGGGCAAAGCAGCTGCATGAAGGCGAAAGCTTTAACGAAAAGTGAATCCATCAACAAAAGTCTGACCTCCATTAAGTTTACAAATACAAGCGCAGCCGTTTAGAAATAATTTCTGGTTAATGATGTCAGAATTTATCTGTATTTTGGAATGGATGTGAGATTGGTCTTTTCCTGAAAAATTCCGGAATGCCCTTGCCTGTGTGAACAGCGCTTTTTAAAATTTACCAGTAAAGTCATTCTGGTAATTTTCCAGATATTTACAGGTATCGATGTGTGACAGGGGCTAAAGTGGTATAAACACGGCATAGTTAAACAAGGCTAGTTTTGGTGTGATTATGATAAGAATTGATAGAGCGTGAGAGGCAGAGCACCCAAATTATATCATCGAAAACAATGACAGCGCCTATGGTCTAAAAATATATATCCTTTATCTACATATTTTCAAAGAGGCTTCATTTACAGTACATTATCTTAAGCCATACAGTACTTGTCTTGAAACCCAAGGTTTCCTTTAATGTTCTACTGAAGAAAAAAAAATGTAATCATGGAAGATCTGTGGGTAAGTAAATGATATGAAATTTTAATTTGTGTGTGAAATACCCCTTTAAAACATCCGCAGGTGTTCCTACTCATTTCTGCTGACTTCAGCGAACTGGTCAGCGTACGGTGTTCGTCCCTGAATCCTGCTATTAGAAGCTGGACTGTCCCGCGGGAATCACTTCACACTCTCCAGCTTGGGTTGTTTTGTAGCCTGGACCTTTCTATTGATCTGGTATAAAGTTCTTGCAGCTCTATGATTAGCACCTCTGTGCTTTTCCTCAGGCCTGACACTTCATACAGCTCATGGGGCTTCGCTAAATGGCATCTCGTGTTCCACTTTGTCCTCGTCGGTTTCTCCAGTTGTCCTGTCATGTCAGAGTTGGTGTGTGCAGCTTGAATAACATTTGTCGAACACATTAGAGTTATCTGATATATCATAGCTCTGCAAGCGGCATAGCTCTGCAGCTCAATAGCTGTGGTCCTGACAGTTCTGTGCAACGTAATTAAATATACAGTAAAGTGTTTTGACAGTGAGTGGGTCCAAGGACATTTTTAATGATTTCAGCCGAGTTGAGGATGTTAGTGTAAAACTATCTGAGAGAATCCTTTTCATCATCTTTATGAATGTTGATTCATGTTTCCACATTATTTATATATCTGAATTAATGATGTAATATTCATCATATTTCGAGTAAAGATTTATTAATTCTCTTCAGGGAGACGCAGTGGCGCAATAGGTAGTGCTGTCGCCTCACAGCAAGAAAGTCGCCGGTTCGAGCCTCGGCTGTGTCAGCTGGCATTTCTGTGTAGAGTTTGCATGTTCTCCCTGCATTCACGTGGGTTTCCTCCGGGTGCTCCGGTTTCCCCCACAGTCCAAAGACATGAGGTACAGGTGAATTGGGTAGGCTAAACTGTCCATAGCGTATGAGTGTGAATGAGTGTGTATGGATGTTTCCTAGAGATGGAAGGCCATCCGCTGCATAAAGCATGTGCTGGATAGGTTGGCGGTTCATTCCGCTGTGGCGACCCCAGATAAATAAAGGGACTAAGCTGGAAAGAAAATGAATGAATGAATGAATAATTCTCTTCAGATGCTTAAAGGGGATTAATTTTGCTATGTGTCCACAGTGTGAGCAAACAAACATCCTATAAGGGTAACACTCCACCCACACTTATTTTTTTTCAGAATCCTCATGCATCATAAACAGTCATTCTACAAACTTATTGATTGTAATCTGCACCAAATGAGGATTTTATTTACTTTATTTTTAGTTTACAACTATATCAGAACCCTTGTCCTTTTCTGTTTATTCTCATATGTTGAGTAAGAAGGGGCAGCAAAGACTGTACTGCTTACAGAAATTAAGATCATTTAAAATAGACAAACCACATGTTTTACATTTCATAAATTCACTCACTGTTATCTTTTTCTTCGCTTTGTTGGTTCAATTCTCTAAGAGAAAAATAAGAGTGGTTTGGAGAAAATTGTAAACCTAGGAGGAAAAATAACAGGGAGAAAACAGCTGACTATGGCTCAGTTATACCACAGACAAGTTTCGAGAAAAGCTCAGAGTATTCTGTCAGATGATTCCCATCCTATGCGCCACGAGTTTTATCTTCTCCCCTTTGGTATTCGATACAGAACTCCTATTAGTAGAACAAATCGGTTCAAACTTTCATTTATCCCCTCGGCTGTAAAGTTTTTAAATTTAGGGTAGGTTTGTATTGTACGGTTTATTTGCACAAGTTTTTGTGTATTATGTGTGACATGCTTGTATGCTGCAACCAAATTGCTTTCGGGAAATGAATAAAAGACTGACTGACTAACTTGTGAAGCTAAATAAAACCCCTTACCTAAAGTTCCATAAAGGTCCATGCTTTAGACATTAAGAATATTTATTTGTAATATTATTTTATATTGTATAATATCAAACATTATTATTAACATTTGTTACGATTGTTTATTTATTAATATAAGAAATATAAATATAAATATTAAATTATTATTATTTCATTCATTTTCCTTTGGCTTAGTCTCTATTTCAGAGGTCGCCACAGTGGAATTAACCGCCAACTTATCCAGCATATGTTTTATGCAGCCAATGCCCTTCCAGCAACACCCCAGTATTAGGAAACATCCATGCACACTCATTCACACACACTCATACACCACGACCAATTTAGTTTATTCAATTCACCTATAGTGCATGTCTTTGGACTGGGGGGAAACCGAAGCACCCAGAGGAACCTTAAGCCAACACGTGGAGAACATGCAAACTCCACACAGATATACACAGCCGGGACTCGAACCAGCGACCTTCTTGTTGTGAGACGACAGTGCTAATGACTGAGCCACCATGCTGTCCATTATTATTAATTCATTTCATTCATTCATTTTTCTTTTTGGCTTAGTCCCTTTATTAATCAGGGGTCGCCACAGTGGAATGAAGCCCTTCCAGCTGCAACCCAACACTGGGAAACACCCATACACTCTTGCATTCACATACATACACTACAGCTAATTTAGCTTACTCAATTCACCTATACCGCATGTCTTTGGACTTGTGGGGGAAACTAGAGCACCTGTAGGAAACAAACATGAACACGGGGAGAACATGCAAACTCCAAACAGAAATGCCAACTGACCCAGCCGGGGCTCGAACCAGCGACCTTCTTGCTGTGAGGCGATAGTGCTAACCACTGAGCCACCGTGCCGCCTATTATTATTATTATTTTATTTTTTCATTTTTAGTCTTGTCTCACATCTCACAGCCTTCATTAGTTAATAGTCTGTTAGTTTTTTTTATTGATGGGAACTTCTAGCAAAAATTAACGGTACTAAATAACATATTCTCTATGATATCTCATATACTCTGTTGAACATCACTTGTTGTTTAAAACGGTTGTCTAAAACTGTTGTATAAAATTTCACATTTGCTGTCTTGGTCATATTCATGTCAAAGCAACACTGATTTGTGGACTGTATTATACAATATATTTTAAATATAAAACAATACAAAAGAGATACAAGAAGGTCGCTGGTTCGAGCCTCGGCTAGGTCAGTTGGCATTTCGGTGTGGAGTTTGCATGTTCTCCCCATGTTCGCGTGGGTGTATGTGTGTGAATGAGAATGTATGGATGTTTCTCAGAGAAGGGTTGCGGCTGGAAGGTCATCCGCTGCGTAAAACAAATGCTGGATAAGTTAGCGGTTCATTTCGCTGTGGCGACCCCGGATTAATAAAGGGACTAAGCCGAAAAATAAATGAATGAATGAATGAGAATACAAAAGACTGATCATGTTGTTTTTTTAATGGGTATTTATATTTTAAAGCCAAGTTGTCAACAACAATCACTGAGGTCCATAACAGTACAAACAGAAACCAACTTCTTGATAGAATTTTCACCTTGGGTTAAACTATCCCTTTAAGGCACTTTTGAAACTGCACGAAAGCAATTAAGGAGCATTTTCTTCTAAGCATTCTGCTTTAAGCATCTGTGTCAGGTTTTGTCTCTGCACATGGCAGATTCTTTTGATTTTAAAACACAGCGAAGTTGTTTAGAGTTTGTTTTTTTTGTCACCAAAAACTTAGTAACTAAAATTTGTGCCAATTATTGCCGGAGATAATTTAATTCCTGGCAACAGCACACAGCTGGCTATATTAGCTTTGATGGGGCATCAGAAAATGCCCTAAGGGAACCCACTGCTTTCTGAGCTTTATTGATCGTCTGCCGTCCAATCTGCCACTGACTTCTTTTTACTCGAGTGAGAATGAGAGATCGGTCAAATATTTCAGCAGCGCGCTTTGACAGCTCACCCATTTGTTACCTTATCAGAGACACCACCTGTGTTCCCCTATTACCAAAAAAATCACTGAAGCCTATCAGTAAATGTGAAAAGATGAAGAACTTTTCCTAAAAGTAGAACATTCTTAACGGTATCGCCTAAAAATAGTGTTTATTTCTTTTAAAGTTGCGACTTGTCTTTATTGGAGCCCATATTACACACCATGGTGTGTGCACCGCATAAAACTTAACCAGATGAGCGTTCCACCAGATGGCCGACCATTCAGAAAATAAACACAGACCCATTTTAAAAGCACCACATGAGTTTTAATGTTAGCTTTCCAAATCTCAAAGGGAGTCCTACTGTAAGTATTCAAGACGGGGACATGAGTCTTTGCTAAAGCATTAGCATAAACATGGACAAATGAAACATTAGCACAGTTAGCGCTCTCCTTTGCAGCTCTACAAACACTGGTTCTTTTCTTTTAGAATTGACTTAAAGTCAGATCTTTCTATTTGGTATTTACCCAGTAAAAATCAGCCTTTATTCCAGTTGAAAATAAATGTAAAATTTGTAACCATGTTAACAGTAGGTTTTCTTTATGTGTACGGTTAATTCTTAATATAAGCATGTGCAGTTCTATATATCAGCATGTGTCTCTGCTTGTGGGAAAAGTTGTCTGTGATTAGCACAGGTTCACCATAGATCATTGGTCCTGTCCCAATATGTGTGTGGATGTGTTTTAGTGTGTGTAACAAAAACAACAATTCAATGTGTAGATGTTAGTACTTCAAAACTTTGGTGTATAAAGCTATAAATAAACGAAATACAGTATTTTACCGTAAAACTTTGACTTGTACCATATTTTTAACATTAAAATTCTGGCTACCTCATCTTGTTTTTAACAGGGTTTTATTTTTTTTTAAACCATGTATAGTGGTATGACACTTTGATGCATCTGAAGATAGTATTAAAGACAGGAACAGGAGTTGTTGTTAAAGCATTAGCATAAACAAGGAAATGTGACACATTAGCACAGTTAGCATTCTCTTTTGCTGCATTACAACCACTGGGTCTTTTCTATTAGAATTTACTTAAAGTCACATCTTCTTGGTTAGTATTTACACTGTAAAAATGACCTTTATGGGCGCCACGGTGGCCTAGTGGTTAGCACATTTGCCTCACAGCAAGAAGGTCGCTGGTTCGATCCCCGGCTGGGCCAGTTGGCATTTCTGTGTGGAGTTTGCATGTTCTCCCCATGGTTTCGTGGGTTTCCTCCGGGTGCTCCGGTTTCCCCCACAGTCCAAAGACATGCGGTACAGGTGAATTGGGTAAGCTAAATTGTCCGTAGTGTATGTGTGTGAATGACAATGTATGGATGTGTTTCCCAGAGATGGGTTGTGGCTGGAAGGGCATCCGCTGCGTAAAACAAATGCTGGATAAGTTGGCGGTTCATTCCGCTGTGACGACCCTGGATTAATAAAGGGACTAAGCTGAAAAGAAAATGAATGAATGAATGAAATGACCTTTATTACAATGGTAAGTAACTGTAGAAATGCTACATTAAGTGAGTTTCCTTAATGTATATCAATACCGGAAACTGACTTTCCCAGAATTCTCTACACTACATTTGTATCAGTAATGTACATTAGTTTTAGAGTCCAATATTAATAAATAATGTTAAGCTTTACTTTAATATGTGTGTTTATTGGTAGATTTCTATATTAGGCTAGCGTGTCTTTGCTTTTGGAAAATGTTGTTTGTGATTAGCTTCATCATATTACTGTATAATCCCCAAATGTGTATTGTTATGTTTTTGTCTGTGTAGAAAAAAAAGATATAATGTGTAGAAAGAAGTTAGCAATTCAAAACTTGCTATATAACACTCTTAATAAATGAAGTACAGTAGATTACCATAACAATTTTGGAAAATGTTGTTTGTGATTAGCTTCATCATATGATTATATAATCGCCAAATGTGTATTGCTATGTTTTTGTCTGTGTAGGAAAAAAAGATATAATGTGTAGAAAGAAGTTAGCAATTCAACAACTTGCTGTATAACACTCTTAATAAATGAAGTACAGTAGATTACCATAACAATCAACTTGTTATTTTACTGTTATTATTTCTATATCATCTATAGTGGTATGGCACTTTAATGCGTCTGAAGATAAAGTGTTTAAGATGTGGACAGGATCATGGCTAAAGCACTGGCATAAACAAGGAAATGTGACACATTAGCACAGTTAGCATTCTCTTTTGATGCTCTACACCCACTGGTTCTTTTCTTTTACAGTTGACTCCAAATCAGATTTTTACGGTGGCCGAGAAAGGTTAACACGCTGCAATTCAAGAAAGCACATGCAATAACAAAAAACACCGGCAAATTAAGAAACGGGCTTCATCAATTTGACAGCACACCTGTTACAAATTCTTACAAGAGAGCTTAACACGCTGCAATTTAAGAAAGCACTGGCAGTAACAAAAATACACCAGCAGATTAAGAAACTATCTTCATCAATTTGACAGCACACCTGTTACAAATTCTCACAACACAAACAACGGAAGAAACGCGCTGCAAGTTGGTGAAAACACAACGGAAGAAAACGTGCAGCAAGTTATTGAAAACACAACTGGAATGTTTCAAGAGGACCCAAAAACATGACGGACCCAGCTAAGATACGGATGTAGTTAATTTATTTAATAACGCAACATTTCAGTTGATCATTAATTAGACTGATAATTCACAAAAGACAACGGAATCGTGTAATCAGGATATTAAAGACCACCTTTCAAAGACCACCAATCACTTCACTGAACAACAGTCACGGCGGGTCCGTATCTTAGCTGTGTCCGTCATGTTTTTGGGTCCTCTTGAAACATTTCCATTGTGTTTTCACAAACTTGTTGCGCGTTTTCTTCCGATGTGTTTTCACAAACTTGTTGCGTGTTTCTTCCGTTGTTTGTGTTGTGAGAATTTGTAACAGGTGTGCTGTCAAATTGATGAAGATAGTTTCTTAATCTGCTGGTGTATTTTTGTTACTGCCAGTGCTTTCTTAAATTGCAGCGTGTTAAGCTCTCTTGTAAGAATTTGTTCCGATATATTATGTTTTTGTATGTGTAAAAAAAAAACACAATGTGTAGATGTTAGTACTTCAGAACATTAGTTTTGGGTCATCGCTAAAGCATTAGCATAAACAGGGGAATGTAACACGTTAGCACAGTCTCTTTTGCAGCTCTACAAACACTGGTTCTTTTCTGTTAGAATTTCCTGGTTGGTATTTACATTGTAAAATGACTTTGATTCCAGGGGTAAATAACTGTAACCTGTAATGGTAAACTGTAAGTTTCCTTAATGTATACCAATAACCAGAGACTGACTTTTCCAGAATTCTCTACACGACACTTGTTTTTAGTTTACTGTTTTTTTTTTTTCTCGCCAGTGATGTACATTAGTTTGAGAGTCCAATATTGATAAATAATGTTAATCATTACTTTATGTTTGATGGTAGATTTCTATATTAGGCTAGCATGTGTCTTTGCTTTCGGAAAATGTTGTTTGTGATTAGCATTGGTTCATCATATCATTGTATCATCCCCATATGTGTATTGTTATATTTTTGTCTGTGTGAGTAAAAAAAATATAAAATGTGCAGTACTTCAAAACATTAGTTTTGAGTCATTGCTAAGACATTAGCATAAACAGGGAAATGTGACACATTAGCACAGTTAGCATTCTCTTTTGCAGCTGTACAAACACTGGTTCTTTTCTGTTAAAATTTCCTGGTTGGTATTTACATTGTAAAAATGACTACGATTCCTGTGGTAAATAACTGTAAAAATGCTACAGTAAAATTCTGTAACCTAACAGTAAGTTTGCTTAATGTATCTCGGAAACAGACTTTCCCAGAATTCTCTACACTACACTTGGTTTTTTGTTGACATTACTTTTTTTTCCTCATTAGTGCTGTACGTTAGAGTTTACAGCTAATTTTGATTAAAAAATGTTTAGCATTACTGTTTAGCATGTGTCTCTGCTTATGGGAAAAGTTGTTTGTGATTAGCATTGGCCTCGTCATTGCTCTCAAAACAATGGTGTATATAAATAAATTAAGTAAGGTAGACTACCGTAAAATTTAAAAATGACTTTTATAGTTTTGTAAAGTCTTTGTAACAGTAAAATTCAGGCTCAACTCGCTTTTGTTTTTTTACTGTTTTTGTTTTACAGTGTATACTGGTGTGACACTTATGTGTCTGAAAATAGCATCGACTCCTGTCTTGCCTTTTATAAAATGCCATTACATGCTGGCAATGAGTGTTCAACATTTATAGAAAGCTTCCCTCGAGGAAACCACACTCATCAATTTTTCAGCGTGGCTCTGCTTTTTATAATTAGCGCAAATTAGCATCAACATTTTCCCACTTACAGCACGCACACATTGTTAGCAAGGCGCTCGATCATATGATGTTACATATGGCTAGCATGGGTGATCGGTCACAATTAGCCAATGTCTGCTGCTGTGTGATATAAAGCTGATTTAACACCCATATCAAGTTGCCCCAGAGAGGACGGCAATCATATTAGTGTAATGGCAGGCCTCACGCTTGGCTTTCCACGTCTTTTGGGTTTGTTCGGTATGCCACATATTCCGGTACTGTAAGGAATTATGACTCCAGCTGGCTGCTTTGTCTTTAGCGAGATTCCCACTTAGACCTGACACGCTGAGACCACTGAGCTGTGTTAATCTCTCCCTGCTCAGACAGGCTAAATTCACAGTACAAATGCATTCTTCCTGGGGCAGCACTACATCAAGTAGGCTATTAGCGAATTTCCTTTCGCAAACACTACAAAAATAAACAATTAAAAGCCTGTATAGTTAGTCCTTGAAAATGACTGAACATTAATATCTATTCAGTGGTTTTTAATGTGTAAAATTATACATGGAAACAGTAATATAATATTCAAGAAGCACATTCATTAATATTTTTTGATCTTTGGGAATGCATTATTTGACAGTTTTGTTTGTTTGTTTTGTTTTTAACAGCAATATTCATGTTAATGGTAGTTCAACAGACACATCATTTTATTTTTCAATGTGTGTGTGTGTGTATGTATTAATAAATAATAGATAAATAAATATAGGCACCACGGTGGCCTAGTGGGTAGCACGATCACCTCACAGCAAGAAGGTCACTGGTTCGAGCCTCGGCTGGGTCAGTTGGCATTTCTGTGTGGAGTTTGCATGTTCTCCCTGTGGTTGCGTGGTTTTCCTCCGGGTGCTCCGGTTTCCCCCACAGTCCAAAGACATGCGGTACAGGTGAATTGGGTGAGCTAAATTGTCCATAGTGTGTGTTTGTGAGTGAGTGTGTATGGATGTTTCCCAGAGATGGGTTGCAGCTGGAAGGGCATCCGCTGCGTAAAACAAATGCTGGATAAGTTGGCGGTTCATTCCGCTGTGGCGACCCTGGATTAATAAAGGGACTAAGCCGAAAAGAAAATTAATGAATGAATGAAAATAAATATAAAAGTGAAAAAAATAGTAAATGAGAAAAGTTAAAAAAACACATGCTGGATAAGTTGGCGGTTCATTCTGCTGTGGTGACCCCAGATTAATAAAGGGACTAGCTGACAAGAAACTGAATGAATGAATTAATGTATGAGTGTGTATGGATGTTTCTCAGTGTTGGGTTGCAACTGGAAGGGCATCCGCTGCGTAAAATATATGGTGAATAAGTTGGCGGTTCATTCTGCTGTGGCAACCCCAGATTAATAAAGGGACTAAGCTGAGAAGAAAATGATTAAATTAATGAATAAATCATGGTTTTTGTATTTTCTTGCTCCATTTATTATTATTTTCTGCTTTTGTTTATTTATTTATTTTGTATTATTTTATTTATTTTTCTATTTACTTACTCATAAATTTCTATGTTGAACATATGAACCATATATTTGATTTATATTATCAGAAAAAGAAATAATGTGAAATACTATTACAATGTGAAAAGTATTTTTGCAAAAATACTGTTATTTTTACAGTGTACACAAATAAAAATCAGATTGTGTAATTCTTGATTTTTTTTGTTTTATGTTTTATTTGTTTATTTATTTATTTATTTCTATTATTATTGTTCAATCCACTTAAATTTGTTGACTTAATCGATTTGCGATGGGACAAAATGAATGAATTGTGTGGAACCCTGCTTTTTTACAGTGTGTATTTCCATATTTCAGCCATAACTGTGGTCTTAAAAGACACAATTTTCATAAATCATTCTAATATGCTGATTTACTGCTGTTAAAAACATTTTGCTGCATTAAATATATTTTTTTGACTTACACAAATGCCCAACAGGACATGTATTGTTTTCATTCATTGTTTTAAATTTTATTTGACTACAAAAAGGCTATTTGATCAGTTCCTTTTTTAATTACTTTAAACTGTTTTATGTACAATAAATTGCAAAAAGTGTTCAAAAACACTATGTTTAATTGAAGTATATGTGTTAATTGTATTTCATTTGTGCAATAAAATGCACGTTTTTACAAGGTATAAGAATAATTACAATAATATAGATTTAGCTCAAATTATATAGATAAATTACCTATGCTAACAAATGACAACAACGAAAAACTATACACTACCTGAAAAAAGTCTTTTGATCCAAGAGCAACAAATATTAGCTTGACTTCTAGTTGATCATTTGGAAAAGTGGCAGAAGGTAGATTTTTCTGATGAATCATCTGTTGATTTGCATCCCAATCATCACATATACTGCAGAAGACCTACTGGAACCTGCAAAAACCCAAGATTCTCACAGAAATCAGTCAAGTTTGGTGAAGAAAAAATCATGGTTTGAGGTTACATTCAGCATGGAGACGTGTGAGAGATCTGTATCAAGACATTTGTGCTGCCCTTTACATTACACACCACAGGAGAGGGCAAATTCTTCAGCAGGATAGCGCTCCTTCTCATACTTCAGGTGCATCAGGATTGGCCAGCCCAATCACCAGACATGAACATTATTGAGCATGTCTGGGGTAAGACGAAGGAGGAGGCATTGAAGATAAATCCAAAGACTCGTGATGAACTCTGGGAGTCCTGCAAGAACGCTTTCTTTGCCACTCCAGATGACTATTAAGTTATTTGAGTCATTGCAGAGATGTATAGATGCAGTCCTTCAAGTTTATTAATATTAGTCATACACAATAATATGTATTTTTCCACTGCACCATGACTTTATATTCTATACTGTACATTATTTCTGTTAAGTGACAAAGACTTTTGCCTTGTTTTTCAATCTCTAAATTAATTTAGATATTACTTTTTATTTCTTGTTCATCAATAAATTTTCTAAATTGTAATTACAATTAAACTGAATAATAATAATAATAATAATAATAATAATAATAATAATAATAATAATAATAATAATAAATAATAATAATAATAATAATATTAATAATAAAATGATAACAACAATAAACAAGTAGTGGTTTAGAATTTGTATGATAATCATAATCATTTATTTGTTCAGAAAAAAATCTATTCTGCATGTTCAGCCATAACTCCAGTCTTTAGTGTTGCATTTTTTAGAAATCATTTCTAATCTGCCGCATTCTAAATTGCTGCTCGATGTTATGAATGTTTTAAAAGGTTTTGCTTCCTCAAGTGTCTTTGATCTACAGAAAAGTAAAAAAAGAAAATATTTATATGACAGAATTCTTTTTAAAACATTACAAATGTCTCTTTTGATCAGTTGAGTTTGTTTCAACCTCCACCTGCTGACTGCAGAAGTCTGTGAGCTCCTCAATCCACACGTGAATGAAACCCGCTGACCTTTTCAAGTCGTCCTCGGAAGTGAGATCTCTCTGGGAGACGCTTGTTGTCAACAACATGTTGCTGTGAAGCGATCCGGTACTGATCTTCATCAGAGCGAAAAGTTGATCAAAAGACGAAGTCAAAGCATCCCGGTTTGTTGGCTCGGCACGGCAGCATCCTGAATCACAAGCTTTGCTCTATTGATCCGGCCTGCCGTGCTAAAGAGTTTGCCGGCGTCTCTGAGCGTCCTGCGCCTGACTCAGCATGTCGATGCATTTGATCTGCAGATGCACCTCAGGTCTTTACTCTCCATTCATTTAATAGAGATGGAAAACCTGGGCTGCTCTCAAAGGCCAAAATTGAAGATTCAGCACAAAAAGGCTCAATAGAGGTTTTTCCGAGCCCTTATAGTCGAGCTTTATTGCTTAAGAAGTGAAAGATGAAGAGGGGAAACTGTGGTGGGGAAATCAGATATTCATTATACTCACTACCAACAGATATCTCAAAGGTTTAAATGTTGATGTATCCAGACATGTTTCTTGTTATTTAGCGCTTGCAGAATGTGCTTTGTGCTTTGCGGGGTAAAGTAGCTACTGTACTTCATTGCGATGAACTGTCAAGCTCAAAAAAGGCAGAAATTGCACTTTAAAATTGCTAATAGCAGCCTGGAGAATTTCTCAGGATCTAAGATTGCCCCTGTTGAAATATGTTGGTATGGTAGGTTTCGACACTGCTGGTTTAAGCTGGTTCTTTGCATATCATGAGCTGTTTTAAAGACAAAGATGACTTCTGGTCTTCTGTTTTATGGTCAGATGAAACAAAAATTGTTATTAAGATGTAGTCTTTATTTGGCATAAAAAAAAGAAGAAGCATTCAACCCTAAGAACACCATCCCCACTGTCAAACATGGTGGTGGCAATCTATTGTTTTGCGGTGTTTTGCAGTCAACGGACAAGGAAACGTAATCACAGTAATTGGCACCATGAAAAAGGAGCAATACATAAAAATTTTTAAAGAGCCCCTATTATGGGTTTTTGAAAATGAGCTTGTATGCAGTGTGTCACACAGCTTTAAGTGAAGTGAAATGTCCAGCTAAGGCTTAAATCTGAAAGTGCACAGTGTTTAAAACTATTGATTCATCTATAAAAGAGTCGACTCATAGTTCCTCAAACAAGTCGCCGTGCTAACGAGTCTTTAGCCGTTTCGGCATGACGTGAACACGAAACATAAAGCCCCGCCCATTTATGCGCGCGCAGATTCGAAATCCCCAACCCCACTCACAAACAACAGCGGTGCGAAAAAGTTGGCAGATCGGGCGGTTTTCAACTTGATTCTGCAGGTAAAACCTTTTGGACAGGGTTTGGGCTGAAATCAGTCAGCTACATCTGGCAACACAGTGAAGAGCACTGTGCTTAGCTGGATATTGGAAGTGTGCAGAGAACCCAGAGATGAGACTTTGAAGAGTTAGTCATTTCTGCAGAAATATCTCTGCATTAAACCCAGCCATGTGCTGTTCCCCCTCCGAGGAGTGCTTACAACGGAGAATTAGGAGCACCGGGACATTTCCTGGCCTGCTATCCAGCAAGTGTGAGTAAGTGCGATTAAAACGGTTGCCTCATTGTTTTCTCTAGCTTGTAAATGATGCATTTAACTGTGTTTTGTAACTTGTAACCGCTTGTAGTGTCTCTGGTTAACTTGTATTCTCATATCGCGTCTAAAAGCACGTTGTAAACGCGACGCGTGCCGCTGTGTTTACAGATTAAAATGCGTTTGAGCGTGTTCCTCTGCTGTTTGTCGTTGCTATGGCTACCATGAGCTCTGCTACACATGTGCGGCAGTGCTGTTTATAATGGTTCAGCTTTTGCCGCTGTGTGCACTAAAACTGAATGTATGTCGCTGTTTTTACTTCTGGTTAAGAATTAGAGTGATATGCTGGGAGACCGGGGGATTAGTTTTCGGGGTGAGGTGTCTGAAATACGGGCGACTCCCGTTAAAAGCGAGTGTTAGCAGATTAGCTCACGCACACACTATGACTTCAATGTTGATAAGCCGTGGTGGGCATTCTCTCACGCTGAGCGCTGTCGACCAATCGCAAAAGACTGGTTCATCGGACCAATCAGCGCAGTTTAGCATCGCGCGAAGGAGGGGTTTTGGAACAAATGAATCCCTGAACGATTCATATAGGAGTCGCTGGGATAATGAGGTAAAAATAAATGCATATTATAAGACAACGAAAGTGTTTTTTGACCATGCAATCAGATCGGCCTGCTGTTGGAGACCCCCAAAACTAAAATATGACCCTTTTCAATGTATAATATGGGCTCTTTAAACAACAATGTCAGGCGGTCTGCAGAGAAACTTGGCCTTGGGCAACAACCCAAAACAAACAGCAAAAGTGGTGAATAAATGGTTAGCGGACAAATAACATTAACATTTTGCAATGGCCCTGCCAGTGTCCTGACTTCAATCCAGTTGAGAATCTGTGGAGAGAGCTAAAGATCAGGGTAATGGCAAGGAAACCCTCCAACCTGAAAGAGTCGGAGCTTATTGCAAATGATGAATTGGAAAAAATACCTCCGGGGACGTGCAAATGGTTGGTATATATATATATATAATTCCACACATCACATCGTCACAGATTTTTAAAGGGCACCTATGATGAAAATCATCTTTTGGAAGCTGTTTGGACAGAACTGTGTGTAGTTATAGTGTGTCCACAGTCATATTGGAGTGATATAAAGACAATAAGTCTCTCTTTTTTTTTTTTTTGACATTAAAATACGATCCAAATCCCTCCCAATTTGAGGCCCACAACAACATGACGTAGGAGTGCGTATTAACATTTCTCTGTAGTAACGTGTATAATCATATCAACTTGGGAGTAAAAGATCTGTTGAGCTCTCTGTGATCATCAATCATCATCAAATGTGATCAAGAAGGAGTTTTGCAAGTTTAAAACGTTTTTAAAACAGAGCATGTTTGTAAGGAATTACAGTGATTTTACCGTCTTTATCACCACAGCTGCGTGTCAGGACAATTATAAAAGAAGACTCTTCAATCCTGGTTTGTGGACGTAAAATCAGGTTTATTTTGTACATTACCATAACGGATAGCCATACGGCAGTGGATATTAACGTGCATTCTGTCACATTTACCATGCAAAAACAACGCAAAGTTAAATGCGCGTGCTATCTGTGTGTCCGTTGTGTGTGCGTGAACTTTGTAACGACATTGTGTGTGACTCATCGTTGCAAAAAGGCTTGAATTAACTCCGCAACAAATACATCAAATAATCATTGGGAAAGTTCTTACTCTAGTATCTCATAAATGTTACCTGAGATCTGGTTCCTTTATGTCTGTCACTAGCTATGTTTCCATCTAAAAAATGCGATAAACTTTACGCGCAAAACGGAATTATCGCATAAAAGACGTGCAAATAAAGCAGCGTTTCCGTCCAACGAGTCAAAGCGGACAAAATCGTCACTTCCTGATTAACTGGTGCCAAATATAAACAGTAAAAACGTAATTTGCTGCAGTAGGAGAAGCTGTGTCAATCTTTTTCTTCAATAAATAAATGACATGTGCCTCAAAAGGCAATCCTGACATGCAGTGAGTGCACAGACACTCTTGATTCTGAAGGTCGTTAATAATATAACACAACTACTTAAACGGTAAGGCATTTTAGAATGACCATCACAACTTTTAGAATGACCGACACAACTTTTCAGATGTTTTACGATGTGCTCAGCCTGCTGGTTTGTCCATTTACACATACTTTTATCATCACATGATCTCTTACAACAACATCACATAACCTTTTTTTAATGCGTGTACTGGAATTTATGCGGTAAAAGTGTTTCCATCGCAGTTTATGCGCAGCATTTTTCAAATTTATGCCCATCATTGCTTTTCCATCAACCGTTTTTTATGTGCATATCCAAAATGTGAATAAAAAAAGCTGTATGGAAACGTAGCTACTGTGCTGTTTATCTGATGCAGCCGGAGATTGAAGCACACTCTGACTGGAACGTGGGAATTGTGGGCGGGGAGAACTAGCATTAAAGGCACAGGCAACAAAAACAGCATTGTGTTAAGAGCCGAAAATCTGAAAGGTATACCAAATAATCTGATGGGTGTTTTGAGCTGAAACTTTACAGACACATTCTGGAGACACAAAAGACTTAAATCTTGAAAAGGGGGTAAAATAGGTGCTATTTTATAGATCACAGATTAAAGTAGCCCACGTGACTTGTTTGATATGTTCTGTTTACATTCTAAATCCTATACCATCTCAAAACTATCCAAGAGACATCAGTTGCACACTCCGACTAGGTGTTATTTTTATGGATGAAAGTGTGCCATACAAGTTTAAAGTGACTTTAGATAGAATCATTTATATATATATACATTTTCTTTGGTCAGTGAATCTTGCCTTTAAATAACAGAGACATCTGAAGTTCTGCAGTTAAGGACACAAGTGATGAGAAACAACTGAACAACACTGTGTCCTGCAGTGCTGTGTTATCTTTGCCAGTAATAGAGATGGATGGCAGAGGGGTCAGTGTGTAGTTCTACACGCAGTCACACACACACATGTATGCACACACAGACACACACACACACACAGAGAGAGAGAGCTGTAATCATGAGGCCAACACAGCTCTAAAAGCCCCCCAGGGGGTGTGGATGGTGTTCTCTTTTTTTTCTTCTTCTGCTCAGGTCAATAGTAATCACATCCTATGTGTGTTGTGTGGGGTGGTCATGTGGGCAGTAAGAGTAATGGGGGCACAGCTGTTCAGACGGCCCGCTGTGTTAGTTTTCTAAGCATTCTCTGTTTCTCTAACCTCAGTGCCTGTGGCCATCTCACAGGACCGGCCAACAGAAAGGCAAAAATTCAATGAGCTCCTCCAAAGACATCAGATTCAATTCAGTTCAAGTGTATTTGTTTTGTGATTTATTTGATATAGAGTTGAAGTCATATCAGTATATTTGTTTCCCAATTTTTTTCCAACACATTTCTAAACAGGATCATGAACATTTCTAATAACTGATTTCTTATATCTTTGCCATGATGACAGCACATCATATTTTACTATTTTTCAAGATACTATTCAGCTTAAAGGGTAGAGAAACTTGCCCAATGCCAGTTTAGCCAATTATATTTCAGCACCCCGGGTGGCCTTGGTGGAAAACAGCGCATTTTATTCATTCATTCAGAAAGGCTCTCAAAGTATGTGTCCACCGAAACGAAATGTGACCACTGGTGGACAGTAGCAGACTCCGAAATAAGATGCAGATTGAGAGTGAATTCATTCATTCGGTTCATTCATATATTTTCCTTCGGCTTAGTACCTTTATTTATGAACCATCAACTTATCCAGCATATGTTTTACACAGCAGATGCCCAGTACTTAATTGTATTCCAAAATCATTAATGACTTCATATGTTTTACTGTGTAGTACTCTGCCATGCAGTCAGCTATTGTCAATACGTTTTAGACAGTACAGAATGTTTGTGTAAGGATTTCAGCTCTCAGTTGATGGTGTGTATATAACACAGCTTATGGTGTTGTTGAAACTGCCAGTGCAGGTGCTTGTGATTTAAATCTCAATAGCTTTTTTCCTCTTGATTTTCACCCAGATCCCCATCTCAGCGCAGAGGAAAAGGCAGCAGTTCTGCTCCAGAAGCTCTTTATTTGCCTATTTCCTGCTGCCCACATTTACAGTGAAATATAGCTGTAACATCTGTGCTTACAGCTCAAATTTCATAAAACCACAACCGTGCGGCTTTTCCGAGTACATGCTGACATTTATGATGTGATGTTTTTGTCTGCATAATCAGCTACAAAGTGGCCACAACGTGCAAAAGTTTCCCGCTGAGAGCGAATAACATTATTCACAGCTGTAAATTCACCACTTACAAATTGATTCATGATATTTACTTTGCAAACCTGACCAGGCATCCAGATAATGAAACCCCAGACAGCTGGACCGTCCTCTGGATGGAGATGTGATCTATTTTAAGTTCTGAATGCTGACCACTTTCTTCGGATGTTTTCTGACTGAAATAAAACCAAAGCATTATTCAGCACTGAAAAAAATAAATCAATAAAAATAAAATAATAATAATAAAAAAAGATTGGTTTCATAGAATCGATTTGTGTTGGCATAACATTAAAGTGCACCTATTTTAACACTTTTTTTCAAAATTTAATATATATCTGTTGTGTCTCCTGAATGTGTCTGTAAAGTTTCAGCTCAAAATATCCATCAGATTATTTATAATACCTTTTTAAATCTGAGAAATTTGAGCTGTCATAACATTGTGGCTGTTTTTGTTACCTGTGCCTTTAATGCAAATTAGCTAATTTTCCCTACCCACCCCCATATACATGTCAGAGCCATCGCTGTTGCGTAGATAAACAGCACAGTAACAAGAAGAATGAAACAGATCTCTGTTACTACGGTAAGAACTTTCCCGATGGTTATTTGCTATATTTGTTGTGGAATTCATTAAAGCCTTTCTGCAATGATGAGTGACACACAATGTCTTTATAATAATTGCTCACACACACGTTTAGCTTTCCACTTTTTTGCACGGCAAATGTGACAGGATACATGTTAATATCCACTGCTGTATGGACATCTGTTATGTTAATGTACAAAATCCTGATTTACTGTCCAGAAATCAGGATTGAAGCGTCTTCTTTTATAATTGTACTGACACTATGCTGCTGTAGTGTGGATTACAAAGCGATTTTACTGTCATTTTAACAAACATACACTATTTTAAAAAACTCATTCTCGATCACATTTTATGTTAATTGTTGATCAGTATGTTACTTTAAATTTTACAGTGAAATGTAATTATGAATTTAGTGTGCCTTTTAATTTACAGTCTTAGTGGCAACCAAAACTGTAAGTTACTGTACATTTTTATAGTGAATTGTAAATTTTAATTTACAGTGCACTTGTAAATTTACTGCTAACTGGCAACCAAAATTGCCATTTACTGTGAAATTTACAGTGAAATGTAACTATTCATTTGTTTGTAATTTACAGTCTTAGTGGCAACCAAAATTGTCAGTAAGTTACTGTAAATTTTACAGTGAATTGTAATTATAAATTTAGTGTGCTTTTAAGCACAGTGATCTTGTACTATTAACTGGATTTAATTTTTAAAGGATGATAGTGGAATAAAACTACTGCCATTTTTTTACATTACAATTTTACTTATTAATTTACAATGTGCCAAATTTTCAGTAAGTTACAGTAAATTGTAATTATCAATTTACAGTGTGCTTGTAATTTACAGTCTTACTGGCAACCAAAATTGTAAGTTACTGTAAATTTTACAGTAAATTTGTATCAATTTAGCGTGCTCAAAATTTAGTTGTACTGGTAACCAAAATTGTAAGTTACTGTAAATTTTAGTTGTACTGGCAACCAAAATTGTAAGTTACTGTAAATTTTACAGCAAATTGTTATTATTAATTTAGTGTGTTCAAAATTTAGTCTTACTGGCAACCAAAGTTTTAAGTTACTGTAAATTTTACAGTGAATTGATATTATTAATTTAGTGTGTTCAAAATTTAGTATGCAACCAAAATTGCCAGTAAGCTACTGTAGATTTTACAGTTAAGTGTAATTATCAATTTAATGTGCTTGTAATTTACTGCTAACTGGCAACCAAAATTGGCATTTGCTGTAAATTTTACTGTGAATTGTAACTATTAATTTGTTTGTAATTTACAGTCTTAGTGGCAACCAAAATTGTCAGTAAGTTACTGTACATTTTACAGTGAATTGTAATAATAAATTACAATTACAATTATCTTGCACTTGATTACATTTTTAAAGGATGATAGTGAAATAAAAGTGTTGAGCTTTAAGGTCTGCAGCAGATGATTCCAAGCATCAGCAGCAGAAAACCCAAAGTAGCGAACAAATGAAGTGCGAACTTTGGGTATACTATATATTAGGAAGGTTAATTATTATGATATCTTGAGTTATCTTCTTTTCAGAATATCCAGCTAATTTATCTTAAATTTTTGACGGGACGAGCTTCAGTTTTTACAGAATATGGTTTTAAAAAAAAAATAAAAACTTTCTTAAAACCACTATCTTTTGAATACAAAGTTTCATAAAACATTTCCAACACTAGTTCTTTCTCCACTTTTTAAAATCCTGTAGAAGACTGAAACTTTGCTTGTTTGGCACTCGGCTCAGTTTAGCCTGGAGTGTATATGCAGGTGAATGATATGAATGGTTTCGGACTGTCGGGTGTATTGGATATCTTTTTTTAACCTCAGTTTTCCCTTCCTCGCTACATTTCGAGAACTGTCAGAGTGGTGCTGACTCTGTATTCTCTAATCCTTGCCGTGGGTTTTGCAACCGGAGGAAGAAATCTATATTTAGATGCCACGGGTGAATGTGTTTAACTTTAGCCCAGACTCGCTCCATTCATCACTAGAACACATTCAAAGAAGGGCAAACCTTGACTCTCACTTCAGGCCCTGATATTAATGTCTTCTGCAGTCAACCCGGACTTCAAACCCCTTATATGTATTTACAGTATACCGCCTAAAAAGCTATGAGTGATTCCAGTCTTATTCAGGTTTTGGACTGTGTAACAGAGCGCATTACCATATAATTCTGTGAAGTAAATCCTATAGAAAAAACTACATTACAAATTCTACTTTACATTGTTACCTACACTAAATAATTTAAGTAATAGAGTAAACTCTATATTACACTTTATTAGGTACATCTTACTAGTGCCGAGTTGGACCCCCTTTTACCTTCAGAACTGCCTTAATCCTTAATCCAACAAGGTACTGGATATATTCTTCAGAGAATATGTGTGCCAAGAAAATATCCCCCACACCATTACACCACCACCACCAGCCTGAACCATTGATACAAGGCAGGATGGATCCATGCTTTTATGTTGCTGACGCCAAATTCTGACCCTACCATCCGGATGTTGTAGCAGAAATCGAGACTCATCAGACCAGGCAACGTTTCTCCAATCTTCTACTGTCCAATATTGGTGAGCCTGTGAGAATTGTAGCCTCAGTTTCCTGTTCTTAGCTGACAGGAGTGACACCCGGTGTGGTCTTCTGCTGCTGTAGCTCATCTGCCTCAAGGTTGGCCGTGTTCGTTCAGAGATGCTCTTATGCATGCCTCGGTTGTAACGAGAGGTTACTGTTGCCTTTCTATCAGCTGGAACCAGTCTGGCCATCCTCTGACCTCTGGCATCAACAAGGCATTTGCACCCACTGGATATTTTCTCCTTTTTCGGACCATTCTCTGTAAACCCTAGAGATGGTTGTGTGTGAAAATCTTAGTATAGATCAGCAGTTTCTGAAATAATCAGATCAGCCCGTGTGGCACCAACAACCATGTCACGTCACTTAAATCACCTTTTTTCCCCATTCTGATGCTCGGTTTGAACTGGAGCAGTTCGTCTTGACCATGTCTACAAGCCTAAATGTGATTGGCTGATTAGAACTCTGCACTATAGTTGATATTTTTAAGTGTATTTTAATTATGTTTGATACCCATCAACATTTCGACTTTTTTTTTTCCCAGGAGTATTTATTTTTCCAGGGCAGCTACAAGAGTTTTGCAAGTGTGTTTGCCTGACCCAGCATTTCGGTGGTGAATGTTTGAAAAACAACACACAGGTCAATGCTGGATTTCCAGATCAACTGAAACTAAAAGATGGAGCAGTCCCAGAGATAAAAGACAGAATGTAGTCAGAATCTCAAGCAGTAAAATGGCTTCAAACATCTGTGTTTTGTTGGCAATCGGCACATTAATGCATATGATGTAAAGGTCAGACAACATTGTAACCTTGTACAGCTGTCAAACTATTATAGGAAACCATTAAAACAAAATAAGGAAGCTTTTAGATGGTACAATAAGAGCAATTTATATCATGTGAAACTGAAGACTAAACTAAAAGAAGATGACGAAAAAAGATTCCGGTTCTGCTGAAACAGTCCTCTCACTTCTCTGTGGCTTCTGCACAGGATATTTGTGTTGGCCTCATTCCAGACGAAACCATATGGAGGTCTTCAGCCACACACACACATTTATGTTGTATCAACTTAGGAATCAAAGTAATTCTACCCTAAATTGAATCTTTTTGGATTCAATAGAGCAAATAAATCCGAGCAGGTAAGTATAGATATATTTTAATATACTTTTCAATTTGTATCCAGTCGAAAATACAACTTCTGAATGAAAGGCACAGTACGACCAGACTTTTTCCATGTACTTTCAAAACAAACACATACAGAAAAGCGTGTTTTTTTTTTCCTAACAGAAAATCCATCCACAAATAAATCAAATCTTAACACAAACAGGCTTTCAAGGGACGGAATGTCTTCAAAACAGTGTGAAACGAAACGTAAGTCCACTCAACTCCCAATATTGCTTTTCACAAACATGGAAAGTCAAGTAACGTTAATGGGTGTGAAAGAAAAGTACATTATTATTACACATAATTATAAAAGAAAGGACACAACATTGATAACAGGGCACACATAAAGGAGTCTGTGAAGAAAAACTATGAGCTGACGTAAATGTAGTGCAACTTGTCTCTGTAAACTTAATGCAAAATTGAGTGAAGGTGATTGCTATTTCAAGGATACACACTTATGGACTTAAGGAAACAGCATTGGTCCAAAAAGAACTGCAGATTTTTATGAAGACTGAAATATGGAAAGAAATTAAATAAAAAAATTCCCTTTTAAATAATCTTGGTCAAAGTCAAAGGAACGAATAAAAGAAATGAACCGAACGATGTTTACAGTATTCTTTGGTATTATTCTTGCATACCTGTTTCAAATCCATGTGGTTGCTCATTCATTCATTTACTTTACACCTTAGTCCCTTAATCCGGGGTCGCCACAGCGGAACGAACCACCAACTTATCCAGCAAATGTTTTATGCAGCGGATGCCCTTCCAGCTGCAACCCATCACTGGGAAACATCCATACACACTCATACACTACAGACAATTTTTAGCTTACCCAATTCACCTATACCGCATGTCTTCGGACTTATAGGGGAAAACCGAAGCACCTGGAGGAAACCCACGCTAACATGGGGAGAACATGCAAACTCCACACAGAATTACTAACAGACCCAGCCCATCGTGTTGCGAGGCGCCACCCACTGCACCACCGTGAAGCTTTAGGTTTTCATTTTATTCCTTTTGCTGATATAAAACACCAATGTCTTACCAAAATTGGTTCAGTTACAGGAACCTCTTCGAGTTCCTCTTTGATAAGAGGCATATCATTTGACTGAGCACACTTTTAAAATCAGTTAAGACTGCACTAAGGTTTCCTGTGGCTAAGATTTAATCACATTTAGTGAGAAAAAAAGCAAGCGAATCTTTCAAAAACACATCCTGGTGACATTTCAGACAGAAAGCAACATGACAGAGTCAATTTTCGATTTGAGAAATAAGCATATAGTATATACTGATGATATTAGAATTATACGATAAGAGACCACTTGACAATTCTCAGAATTCTAGAAGTATTAGGTGTGTGTTTATTCATTCATTTTCTTTTCGGCTTAGTCCCTTTATTAATCAGGGGTCACCACAGCGGAATGAACTGCCAATTTATCCAGTATACGTTTTACGCAGCGGATGCCCTTCCAGCTGCAACCCATCCTTGGGAAACATCTGTACACAATCATTCACACACATACACTACGGACAATTTAGCTTACCCAATTCACCTATAGCACGTCTTTGGACTTGTGGGGGAAACCGGAGCACCTGGAGGAAACCCACGCGACCACGGGGAGAACATGCAAACTCCACTGACCCAGTCAAGGCTCGAACCAGCGACCTTCTTGCTGTGAGGCGATCGTGCTACCCACTACACCACCATGGTTTTTTGTAGCAAAAAATGACATTTAGTCAAAGTTACCAGATTTATTCCACTGTATATTCATTTATCAGATTTTATAAATAGAACTTTGGTATTGTGTGACCTAAAAGTGAATTTAACCACCTCGCATCTTCACGTCTTGTTATTTTGACTGAGCAATTTACAAGAATTGTCGAGTGTTTTATTTGTTTACATGTTTTATTTTCCCCATTTATTTAGACTTTTGAAATCGCATTATGGGACCCTGATCTTTCTCGCAACACTTTTTAACTTGAACTTAACTTTTTTAATTTGTTTTTTTTTTTTACTTTTATTAAGATTTTTATAGTTTAAAGGGATATACTGATATTATTGGGTTGGTGTTGTATACTACAATACAAACACCTTGTTAAAAAAAAAATGCCAGTACATTTTCTGTTATTTTCCAGCATTATCTCTCTCTATATAATTTCTTATGCATTATATATTTCAAACTACTAAAATGTCAATAAAAGTCAGTTCGTTAAACTGTAGATTTGAATTTTCAACATCAAAAGTCGACAGAACAGAGATCAAGATCTTATAATGCAATCTAGTGGAGGAACTATGACGTCACCTTGTAGGCCAATCGGCTGCTAGCATAAAACTGGTTTCCTCAAAAAAATCCCCATAGGATTTTCCCATAGGCTTTTCGAAGATTGCCAATTATAAGCTCTGTGTTCAAACACTGTTCATTACACTTACATGTTTTGTCCAGCCAGATAATCCTCACACGAAAATACAACTTTTAGCACTTTTGGGTCTTGATGCAAACGCAAGAACTGAAAAGCTAACATTAGGCTATAAACGGACTACAGCCTTCGGGGCGCTCGCCTGTGACGTCAGCACCACCCTGCTACGGACAACTTTTCATGCTTATTTTTAGAAATATGGTCCATGACAAAGATTTAATCTCTCCGTTTATTATATTATAATACATGCTATATATTATAAACAAATTAATACGCAAAACACATAAGTATAAGTGGCTTTTGGATCGTTTTTACGTGGGAAATTCATTTTGTTTTGCTCTACGGTTGTTGTAAAAGGTTTAAAACTATATGTATGATTGTATAAACTGTATAAATGTGCCTACATAGTATCATCATAGCATATTTTTAAATAAGTGTATCGCTCGAGTGCATACCTTAGTAATACACGACAGAAATGAGGCGTGAGGGACAAGTCTATCAAATGCCTGCAAGTTCCGTCATGGACACAGAACAGCATTCATTATTCTTTTTTTGTCACGAAGTACAGCGAAATGCAGCTCATACAGTCACATATGCTATACATTTTGAGGAGGAGTGTATGACAGAGTAAATGTGTTCAGATGTGTTCATGTTAGGCATGGGCTATAAGGCATTAGGCTATTAGGCATTAGGCATAAGATTCTGACGGTATGATAACCTTGGATAAAAATATCACGGTTTCACGGTATGACGGTATTGCGTTTACTGCACTAAAATATATTCTTTTTAAATGTCTGGCTAAAAAACAAAACTTTTTTCCCCAATGAACACAATATATTTTATTTTGAGAAACATTTAAAATATTTTGGGGCAGTAACTAAATAACTCAGACTAAATAATTCAAATGAATGATTGACTTCTGTGGTCTTCATTTGTTTTTAAAAACACAGACGTCTTCACAATTTACACCTAAAAAACAACAACAAAAAATGTAAATAAAACATCTTACACATACCTTAGGAACGGTATAGCAGAACATTTTGGTGGTATGAAAACCTTGACTTTTCTATACCTTGAAAACGGTTATCGTCCCATGCCTAGTTCATATATGTATTTTTTACACATTTATTCACACGTTTGCACTACTGAGAGCAGGAAAGAGACAGGCTGCACTGGTAAGCAGTATCTTCATTATATCGTTTAATTAAAATAAATGACCAACTTAATCTGTCATGACGGTCTCTACAAGTGAAGGCATTATCTGCACACAATATGAATTCCTAATTAGAAAAATACTACAAACTATAAAATACTATTCATGAAAATACTTAAATCTCAGTCAAATCCTAATGCCCCATGATGGCCAGACCAGTTCAGCTCGATGGCGTATAATGTCTCTGACACCGCCTGTAGACCCGTTTAGCAACTTGATAGCAACTGTCTTTTAAAAGAAGCGTAACCGATTTTTAAAATCAAGAGTGTGGTGTAACTGATGTGTTTTATGTCGTAGAGTAAAACGTGAAAGTATCTTGAGTATGTGTTTGCCTTGAACCTTATTTAAGCATTTTATCTGAAATCCTCGTCCAAAAGCCAATGGGTTTTTTCAATGGGGAACCGGAACTGCTAAAATGCTAACTCACTTCCGGGTTTTTGCATACAAATTGACGTCATAGTTCCTCCACTCGATTCGCAATCGTAAATAAACAGGAAACCCTTGTGAACCACAAAATACGGAAACAATGTATGTATGCATTTTTGTAACTTATTTGTAATACAAACCCTGTATGTGTGTATGTGTATATACATATACACACACATGCATTTTATTTTTTCTGGTAAAATATGACCTGGACATATTTTTGTCAAGATTCGCTCAAACATGAACAAATCCCCCTGTGCAACTTCAGTGAAGCCCCCGCTCACGCCGCACTTCCAGCACCTGATTTACACGTTAATTAGAAACCATATTATAACATCTGGATCAGAACAGCCATGAGGGATCACTCAAGCATCAGATATTACACACACACACGCAAACACACCACACATACAAGCAAACACCACGTAGGCACGGCACACACGTCATACACACACACCATACACACACGTATGCCATGTACCCACGCAACATGCGACGCACACACCACGCCACGCACGCACATACACAATCACCATGGAGGCATGGCACTCATCATGTACACACACACGCAAACACGCCACACCATAGACGCCATGCATACACACCACACACACAAATGTACGGCAGGCGCCAGGCACGCTCACAACACACACAACACATGCATGGCACGCTTGCTGGCCATGTACACAGGTATGCCATGCACACACACAAATACGCAAGCACGACACACCCGACGCACACACACAAACACCACGCAGGCATGGCACACACAACACGCACGCAAACACGCTACGCACGCACACCACACACACACGTGCACGCATGTACACAACATGCCACGCATAGATGTGCACACACAGGGCACACACCACACAGGCATGGCACACACGCCACGCATGCACACACACACACACGCACAGACCCAATCACACACCACACACGCTTACCACGCACACGTGACGCACACACATCACACTTGCAAACATGCACATCACACACACATTGGCCACGCGCTTGCGAACCCACGTGAACGCCACGCACACAAACATGCAAGTAACCACACAACCACACACACACACCATGAAAGCTAACCCATACAAATGCATCCCACACACACGCAAACACATGCGCATGCACAAACGCAACCACACACACCATGAATGCAAACCTGCACAATTGCATACCACACACAAACATGCACGCAATCCACATGCAAACACACACGTATGCCATGCATACATGCCACAAACGCAACCACACACACCGTGAACGCAAACACGCACGCAAGCCACACGCAAACACACGCGTATGCCATG
>CAIGQQ010035826.1:7767920-7784184 GCA_903798035.1 Danio albolineatus | reverse complement strand
ACACGCACGCAAGCCACACGCAAACACACGCGTATGCCATGCACACACGCCACAAACGCAACCACACACACACATCATGAACGCAAACACGCACAAACACATACCACACACACAAACACGCACGCAAGCCACACTCGTATGCCATGCACACACGCCACAAACGCAACCACACACACACACCATGAACGCAAACACGCACAAACGCATACCACACACACAAACACACACGCACACATGCCACAAACGCAACCACACACACACCATGAACGCAAACCCACACAAACGCATACCACACACATACACACATGAACACACACGCACACACACACACAAATGTAATCACAGCAGGTTGAGCCTCTAGTCTGCTGATTTTCACACAACCCTTGACTCCATATACATGTGCAAACTTCTTTAATAAGCCCAAACAGGACTAAAGCCAACATTGGCATGATTGATAGCGGCGACGAAACAGCGACTCCCTTAAAAGTGTACAAATGAGTTCCAGAATCTGCTAGTCTTTTCCGTTTATTGGAGGAAGGGGCTGCAAGAGCTCAGTGTCCCCCCTCCATTCTCAACACTACCTGTCAGCATTGCCGGTCTGAGTGAGTTGCGTCAGGAACTCGCGCAGTTCTTTAGCCGCCTGGAAGCGACCGTAGCGTTTCTGTGGCCTGGTGCACTCGTCCAGCAGCGCTGTGAGGCGGCCGTCTTTCACCACGTCCGGAGGGGGGTCGTGGAGAAGACCACCAGTGCTGCCCCGCCAACTGGAGAATCTGGAGAGCAGGTTCTGACACACGGCGTAATAGTTGTGGTCCACGGTGACCCGCGAGCAGAGGATGTCCTTGGAGAAGGAGAGACAGGCCTCTTTATCGCATTCCTCGTAGCGGCTCTCATACCACACATCGTAGCTCTCGGGTTTATCTGAAAGGAATAGAATAAAATACAGTCAAAAGAGACAGACATGAGAATAAACCTTGAAATTGAGGATGGAGAGCTATTCGCAGATGATGTTATTCAGTGAAACAGGATATCTGAGGACTGAATATTTAAGATAATAGCTATGTTTTCATCCAAATATGAGAATAAAATTTATGCGCAAAACTGGAACATCACATAAGAGATGTGCGAATGAAACAGCATTTTCATCAAACGAGTCATAGCGAACAATATCGTCACTTCCTGATTATCTGGCACCAAATATCAACAGTAAAAACGGAATTTTGTTGTGGTAGGAGGAGCTGCGTGAATCTTTTCTTCATTTAATAAATGACTTGCGCCTCAGAAGGCAATCCTGACATGCAGTAAACGTATGGTGGCTTTGAAGGCTTGAGACATGGAGCACAGACGCTCTTGATTCTGCAGGTAAATATAATATAATATCACTGGTACTGAAACGGTTACGCCGTTTTCGAATGACCAAAACAACATTTCAGATGCTTTACAGTGTGCTCAACCTTCTAGTTAAGCCATTAACACATTTTTATCATCACATGATCGCTTACAACAAAATCACATAACTTTTATCTTACGCCATTGGGAAATATTGCACTAATGTATACACACAAATATTTCATAACATCTCACAGAAAGTATTAATTTAAAAGAGAGATCTGTAAATAGCTTTAGATTTTATTCATTTGTTTGGTTAATGCTGAAATGAACTAAGATTGAAAACTGCTTTAGAATTATTGTAAACAAAAGCACCATTTAAATCCTTACACTTCATACTATACCTTAAGTTATTTTTTTATAATTCATACAATATAACATTTATTGTTTATTTAGAATTTCTTCATGTAGGGTCGTTATGAGGAAAAAACAACTCTAAAATTCTGTCAAATATCATCTGGGGGAAATAAAATAAAATAAATAAAAAAATAATAAAATAAATAAATAATGAAATAAAATATAACATAAAAAATAATTAAATAGATAAATAAATAATAAAATAAACTATAACATAATAAATAAATAAATAAATAATAAAATAAAATATAACATAAAAATATATTTTTTAAAATAAATAAATAAATAAAATAAAATAAAACATAAAATAAATTTTCACAGTAATGAGACCTTGATACTTTATCCTTTATTTTAAATAATTAAACAGCAACTTTTATTAACTTTTTTTTGTTGTAATTTGAAATTTATTTTCTGGGATGGTTCAAAAACTAGGCAAAGAGCTGCCAGTATGTTTTTCCTTATACTGTGTGGTATTATTTCCAAATATATTATACAATTAAATAATGTTTCAAACGAATACAAATTTATTCAAACAAAAGTCACTTCAAATGTTAAACTCAGAGCATGAAAAATCAGACCAGAAGTCCCATAATGCAATAAAAAACCCCTAAAACTATCACGAGTGGATCATGAGCTATCGGCAACTGTTAATAAAATGATTTTTTTTTTTTTTTTTATCAACATAGTGGTGATTTCATGTGATATTTCATCACAAGTTCACTATTCTTTGCCCAGTTCTCATTCCAGTCAGCTGACTTCCATTCAACACAGCTTTATCCTCATCCAAGCCATTTCTACTAAAACAACTTCAAGATAGTCTCCAACAAACAACAAAGAAGCTCTTTATCATTATACAGCACTTTATTCTTTAAGAGGTTCCATATATAACTTGAAAAAGCACAACAGTTTACAGAATAAAGATGCCGGCTTCATTCAGCTCTTTACTGAAGAAGACAACAAATCTTCTGACAGCAGGTGAATTTCTTTTCATGGCCACCCATTTTAATGCTGAACAAATCAATAACGTCTAGGATCCTCTCGGGGGAGGGGTTTGGGTGGCGAAATAGCCTGGGCTGTGACATCTATTCATCAGCAAAACTATATTGAGTCATAAAGCGCTTAAAGACTGGGTGATCTGCCGTCTTGGTCATTTGACTCAACTCGATATCGTGCCAATATCTAATTAGAGAAAATGAAGTCACAGTACTGCCAATCACTCTCCGGGGAGCCAATTATAAGATCCAGAGGAGTTGATGCACGTTGACTATTGGTGTGTGTTAAAAATCACCTTCGGAGGATTATGAAGGAACGGGACAAAATATGATTAGGAAGTCTTGATAGAGACTGTTTATCGTAATAGTTTATCATTTACTTTCTCTTATGTTACTGCACAGACGTGTTGTGTATTTGTGCTCCACAGGGGAAAAAACAAACAAAAAAAGTTTGGAAAACTTTTAGTTTAAAGGGCGCCTATTTTTCTTGTTTTTCAAGATTTAAGATAGGTCTTTTGTCTCCAGAATGTGTCTAAGGTTCCAGTTCAAAACACCCATCAGATTATTTATTATACCTTTCAGCTTGCACTTCAATCACCGTCTGGTTAGGCTCAGCTGCCAAAACCAACCTCCGTAGACTACAGCGAATAGTCCGGACTGCTGAACGAATCACTGGCACTACCCTCCCTACACTTCAAGATGTTGTACTTTGCTGTTGCTTGCTACTAGACTGAGTGTCACTAGCAATACTTTAATTTACTTTTTAGCAAGACACCCCTCATGTAGCCGCCTGTGGTGCTTTTTTAGGTGCTGATTGTTGTATTTCCTCGTGCTGTGGCAACAATCCTGTGACAGCTCTTACAAATGACCTGTTTTTTTTCCGGTGTCTGTGACTTTGAAACTAAAATATTCCCATGCTGTTTCATCCCACATGTCTGCACTTTCGTGTTTGTTTACTTTATTGTAGGCTTTCCGCAGAGTTCGGTTGCACAATTCTGATTGGGCAGAACAAAAGTGTGCTCACTCAATTGGATAATAAGACTGTCACACACAGACGGCAGTCACGCATTTGCTCTGGGTGGGGGAAATTATAGACAATTTTGAGAGAAGCAAACAATAACAATGGTCCTAACTTATTTCCGGATTAACATTTTTATTTTCCATAGCTTCCAAAAATCGAAGAAGGTCCACATATTGAAAAATAATATTATCATACCCTTTTTAACGTTAAGTCATGATTGAATTGCCTCTTGTTATAGTTATGAAATAGTTTGAAATCCAGCAGGAAATGTTCATCAGTGACATCGCCACATTGAAATTGTCTAAGTAATGCATGTATATTTCATATCACTAGGGCAAGCCGTTTTGACTTTTATTCATACTAAGGATATGTATTCTTGATATCAACAATTCAATTCTTGATATAAAAAATGTTAGTTCTTGATATAAAAAAAGGTAATTGTTGATATCAGACACTGAATTGTTGATATCAAAAATTAACTTTTTTGATATCAAGAACTGAATTGTTGATTACAACTGAATTTCAACTAGTTAAATGTCACCATAGGCTGCTATTCAAATTTAATTGTTGATATCAAAAATTGATTTCTTACTAGTTGAAAAACAATTCTTGATATCAATAATTTAATTGTTGATATGAAAAATGTAATTGTTGATGATATCAATAATTTAAGTCGCTTTTCTACTATCGTGCTGAACCGTTCTAAGAACAGTTCGGAACGGTTACGGTTGTTTCTCCACTGAGCATGGAACGGTGCAGCACGATTACAAACCGTTCTCGGCCCGGAATTCTCGGAACTGTACCGACTGATTCTGTGTGTTGACGTCGCGGCTCTGTTGCCAAGCTACCACAGCACGCTCAGCGGAAGCGCGCTAGTCAACAGACATCCACAAGCAAACACACTGCATTTAATATAAAAAAACGATAGCCTACAGGTCTTTAAAAAATTTAATTGTAGATTTTAAAAATACAATTTTTGATATCAAAAATGTAAATTTTTGATATCAACCATTCAGTTTTTGATATGAACAATTTACCTTTTTTGATATCAAGAATTGAATTGTTGATATCAAGAATACATATCCTGAGAATGAATAAAAGTCAAAACGGCTTGCCATAATATCAAAGCCTCTTGCGATTAGCTAATTGCAATGTTTCAAATTACGATACAATTAATGGCACAACCCTAATTATTATTATTCTTATTAAATGCTAAGATGTACAATAACTATGATTGATAAATGCTGTAGTCGTTAGTTTTAGTCCTAAAAAACAAACTGAGAATATATCAAATGAAACTACCTCCATGTGCATGAAAAGCACTTCTGAAATCCATGAACAGCAATCCTTAAAACCATCACGTTTTCAATTAACGCGCTGAGATATTTAAAGAAGATTTAATTAAATTTAAGATGTGTTTTTATTCATATCTATCCAATGTCCTCCGCAAAATGACCTTGATGCGAAAACAGGTCCAGTGAAGTGTTTTGACATCAACCGCACATCAATTCAGCATGAAAATGTAGAAAAAAAGAAAATAATCTATCATTTCAGAAAGACCCATCTGGTAACACACGCACACGCACACGCACACACACACACACACACACACAAGCTCCATTCAGATAAACGCTGGCAGGCTGAAGCAAATAGCCATTGTAATGTGGCACACATGCTCCAAGTTCATCCGCCAGCCCAGTTTGGCCTCACTGGATGGCAGATCCACTGGCACACATACTTGGTCCAGCACTGCACCCGTCCATGCCAACTCGCCGCCGTCCAGAATCAAAAGTGCAGCTTTGGGCCACATCCATCTGTTGCAATGCGAAACACTTACTCAAACATTAAACTAGAATTTAAATCCCACACATTATCATATTAGGGGCTTTACCAGGGTCAGGCATTTAATTTTCCATTCATTTTTGGTCTTTGTAAAGGCAATTTGTATAATTACCTCATAAAAATGATTTTTTGTTGTCTATTATGTTGAACCAACTACTATAATCAATCATGAAACTACAGACTATCACCAATCAAGCTGAATTAATGGAATAGTTCACACTAAAATGAAAATAATTAACTGTGTATCTGACCTTTTTTATGTCAGACAAACAGTCTCAGTAGCATTACACTTTATCCTAGCTCTTGCTTGCTATACAATGATGTTGTATAGTGACTTTTACATTGAAGCTTCCAAAAAAGTGCATCCATTTGTCATAAAACTAACCCACATGCCACCGGTGGAAGCAGATTGTTGTGTTCTTGTAACAAAATAATTAAACATTTTAAATTCCTTTATTCAATTGATCATATATATATATATGAATACCTGTAACCATTGACCTTCATTGTAAGAAAAACAAATGCTAGTGAAGTCAGTGGTTACTGTCTTCAACTTTTTTGTCTAATTAAATAAAGAAAGTCACAGGTTTGGAAGAGAGAGAGTTTTTAATGTATTCCTTATTTAAATCAACTTGTAATGAATGTTATTTTACATCTATTTCAATGAATTCTTTGCAGTAAAGGACATGCAAGCACTGCAAAATTACAAAATCTCCTCGTCGTAATCATTATTATCACCACCTAGATATTATCACATTCTAGATATTATCTAGATATATCTATATCCTATTTCCCCATGCACTTCTACAATAAGGGTCAAAATATTCCAAAATTTAAATAATATTATTTGTTATTCTATGAATTTTATTTTTATTCATTCTTAACAGTTTGATTGAGATACTTGATTGAAACAAGCACTTTTGAAAACTGAAAACTTCGAGTGACAGTTTCAAGGCAGTTTAACAATGCAATAATTTTAAAATGAGAAATAGCTGCAATGGTATTAATTCATTAATTGTTAAAGCGAATAGAACTAAACAATCCTCTTCTTTGTGTACTCCTTTATTCTTTCCACTACAGGGTTTCTGCAGGTTTTATCCAGTCAAATTTAAGCCTTTTTGAGATCCTTTTAAGACAATTTTGAACTAAATTTCAACTTTTACAGGGATAAAAACTAATGATTAATGAAAATGATTTTTTTTTTGCACACCAAAAAAATAAATAATAATAAATCAAATATTTCCTAGAGATGGGTTGTGGCTGGAAGGGCATCCGCTGCGTAAAAGAAATGCCAGATAAGTTGGCGGTTCATTCCGCTGTGGCGACCCCGGATTAATAAAGGGACTAAGCCAAAAAGAAAATGAATGAATGAATGAATAAATCAAATAATAACAACAACAACAACAATAATAAAAATGTAAATATTTCTTAGCAACATACTTAGAAAACTTTAGTTGTTTACACTTTAACATAAAATTTCTCTTTTTTTTGTAAATGACAAGTTAAACATTGTTAAAAAAGTATATTTATTGTAGAGACAATTACATGAACAATTTAAAAATAACTTGACTTCTATTCAACCTAAAGCGTTTGTTATAAAACCTTAAGTTTCATGCCTATTCATAAATATTATGTCTACTCCCCCTTCTGTAAAGAGTTTTTGTATGAATGGAAGATAACGTAAAGGGATATATTGCTCTGCTATTATCATGAGGAACTGTGGAATTTTAGTTTTCTTTCCCTGATTAGGAAATTTAATTTGGATAAACTGCTGTGAAAACATGTCTAACAGGTATTGTACATCTTTGTAATAATAATAATAATAATAAAAACTTCAATATATAAAAAGTTTTTTTTAAGATGGATTGTTGGAGGCAACGCAGTGGGTAGTGCTGTCGCTTCACAGCAAGAACATCGCTGGTTTGAGCCTCAGCTTGGTCAGTTGGTATTTCTATGTGGAGTTTGCATGTTCTCCCCATCTTCGTGTGAGTTTCCTCTGGGTGCTCAGGTTTCCCCCACAAGTCCAAAGACATATGGTACAGGTGAATTGGGTAAGCTAAACTGTCCGTAGTGTATATGTGTGAAAGAGAGTGGGTGGGTGTTTCCCAGAGATGGACCCCTGATTAATAAAGAGACTAAGCTGGAAAGAAAATGAATGAATGAATGGATTGATGTCGGCCCAATTGGCTAGCTTCAGCTGGACAGAGGAAAATAAGACCTGTTTAAAATGATTTAGGACATTTTAAGAATTTAAGACCCAGCGGAAACCCTGTACTATTGTCTGGATTTCAAAAAAAAGTTTATTTTTTGAGCACTGATCTCATTCTGGACAGGTTTGGAAAAAATGAATGAGTAAATAATACAAATTCTTCAGTTCTGGGTGAACTATCCCTTTAATCATGACAGTTGAATTAGGGTTTAATTGCGTAGGAACATTTATTGCAACCTCTGCAATTTTGGAGTTGGTTTTATGCACTCTGATTTAATTATTTCCTCAAGCCCCAGTTAATTTCTGACCCTGGGCTCTATTGAGTTAAGCAGTCAGTGTAGAGTTCTTCCGGACAGGTATAGATTTCGTAAAAGTCCCAAAAAAAGAAACAGCAATGAGACTTTAATTACTTGCCTGGGAGCATGGTGAGGCCAATGCAGGATTCCACCTGGTCTGTGAGACTGTGATAATTCAGTGGAAGAAACATTTATGTTGACTGGGAAAGCAAAGTACAGTAACAAACAGGCCAGAAAAACAGGTGCTACAAGCCCATAGGAGGGAAAACCGAAAGTGGGTCAGAATATTTAAGTTGACACACACACACATACACACACACTCTAACCTGGATAACAGCTTCCTGTGCAATTTATTCATGTCGTAAAGTAAACCTTGCACAGAGATGCAGGGATGAGGTCATTACTTACTCTGCTTCACCAATCTTTTGTCCACCACTATCACGTTTTCAGCATCGATGACGATGACTTTTCCATCACGGGGCCCGACTGCGAAATTGTCGAAGCTGACGTCCAGGAGGTAAAGGGCGAAGTCAAAGTCATTGTTGGTCAGCTGCTCGGCGATGTCCATCAGCTGCTTGGCAAGATCTACTCTTTTCTCCCAGGGCGCATTGTAGAAGCTCCAGAGCTCCTCGCCCACGTAATTCACCGCCACCATCCGGCCGCAGGCTCCCAGGTATTTGGCGAACGGCCAGCCCTCATCTGAGGGAAAACTCTGCAGAGACGAAACATGAGGACAGAGTCAAAGTGAGAAAGTGCTGCACTGTTCACAAACACAATAAAGAAGAAAACACAATGCCCTCACAACATTTAGAACAAACGATGTGCATTAAGGTCCGCATGAACCGAAAGCTGCGACCGTTTTTTTTCTGAATTGTGATGAAGTTTCTAGAGAAACAGAATAAGAAATGAGAAAACAGTAGGCGTGGTTTATTTTTTGCTACTGAAAGTTGATTGGATGTAGTAAAGTAGTAATTCATTCATTTTCTTGTGCCTACATTTTCGCCTGAAATACTCTTAAAACTTTATTTTGTAACACAACAGTGAAGTATTTTTTAAATCTTGCGGGTTTTCTCCTCCACCATTAGCTTTCGCTGTTTGGGCTGCACTGCATTCAGGGATACCTGTGCATGGCAAGTTTGCACAAGTCACCTCTCGATGCGTCCTTGACAAAAGAGGCGGAGCAAGTACACACCTGGGAATTTAATCTGTACTTGGCAAGATGTGACCTATGAATTGGAACTTCGGCGATGACGTTTTACGGGGACACAAGAACGCTAGTACAGACAAGAATGCATATTGACAAACAGCCCTAATCTGTGAAGTGCATTTTCAGATTTTAATTTGAGATTTGTTTGACTTTTTTTTCTTAAATGACACGCACAGATGAATTGTTCACCACAAAACTAGCAATGTGAGCTAACAAAATCAGTACTGTTAGGTTTAATTTCATTTGTATTTTAAGACGATGATAAACCGTAAAGTCATTAGTGTGGAGCAAAATAGTTGTACCAAACTTAGTTTTTTTAGTGCTGTGGATATTCGATAACCCCATTTCAAGTTGAGTCATTAAAAATAGAGAGACCATTAAAGTTTAATCCTAGAGTTTCAAATAATTTAGAGGACAAAACACAGCATTCGGCAATCAGTCGCAGCCTCCAACATCTGCCCTCTGTGGTGTGGACTGAGGAGATGGAGGGAAGGATTCATACTCTTCTTAAGATAGCATATGGTTTGGGAAAAAGTCAAATACATGTGGCGAGGCCAGAAAGTTGAGTTGACCTTGGTGGAATACTCTTAAACTAAGTGGTTAAAATCTATTTTTTTAAATATATATTTCATCTCTGTTTATATAGTAATTGATTTAACTGACGGTTTTGAGTATCCAACAGTCATTTCGCAAAAAACATTAGCAAAAATGCATCTAGAGTACTAAATCATTCACTTTGTCATGAGACCTAAAGAAAACAAACCTTATCATTAAATATGAAAAAAACTAAAAATTTAGATTTTTTTTTCATACAATTTTGATTTTTGTAAAGATAGAAACAAGAAAAAAAAATGACAACATGACAACATGAACTAGGTGTCTATTAAATGAATTGCCAATAAAAATGGACTGAAGCAACAGAAGGAACAAGGGTATATTTGCTAGCTTGAGCGATTATTTATTAAAGGGCCATGAAGCGCCCATCTTTCAGGTAGTCCACCTCAGAAAAAAAAAAAAAATGCTCTGAGATGGGCAGAGGGGGGAGTGGGCGTGGCCAGCAGTGCAGGGGGAAAAGGGTGGAGCAAACAGTCGGCTCACAAAATGAGACACAAACGAGGAGGAGACGCATGATTTTATAGTTTACAAAGTTAAAATGCAAAGAAACAAACAGTAATTTAACGTCCTGCTACATTTGTTACTCATAAATTCATCTACACATAATCACAATTTCGTTATATCATCAGATAATCGTGTTTATATAAACACTATAATGGCCCGTTTCCACTGACTGGTACAGTACGGTACGGGTCGGTACGGGTCACCTTTATCAGGCTTGCGTTTCCACTGCAAAAGGGTACACTTTTGGTGGGCGTGGTGTACGACAGAAAGTTTGTCGACGTCATTTTCGCTCGAGGAAATGTCTACAGTAAAGCTTTATGGGTCGTTCACAAATCATACGAGAAGCACTTCTCACCAAACACATGCTTTATTATACACATAAACACTGCTGTATAAATGTTCATTACTGACTGAACATGATCTGATTATAACTGCAGATCAATGATGCGAAATAGCCTACGGTCCGCGATTATATAAAATAAATAAATGCAGCATATATGAACACATACTGCCCCACACAGTCTCCGATGTTACCAAATTACAGAAAAACTACACACAGCAGACATGCCTTATGCCTTATTTAGGTTCAAAAACAATACGAAATAGAGCCCCGTCTGTGCAAACCTCTCATCTGTGTCTTTTATCTTCACCAGTACATGTAGCCTGTCCGTCATTATTCTCTCATTAGAGAGTAACTCCGTCATTCCCAGTTTATAATAATCCAGGTTAAGATCTTTATTATTTCAAATATTGATGCGCACGCGAGCGCAAGTGACAAAGCGAAAGCACTCGCTCTCGCGCTTATGGGCTCGTAACCCATAACAATCTGCTCTTCTCTCAGCTCTGTGGCCGTTCAAGACGACGACAATGTTTGTTTGAGCTCGGGTCGACCATGGCTCGTTATTATATGCTGATATTATCTCGGAGCATTGTCTCTCGGCTGTGTATTAAACATGGCGTGTCTTTTGTTTTCATTCTGCTTGTTGCGTGAGCAAATGACGCATCTATGTAAGCCAATGGCGCTCAGCTGCGCGTCTAGCTCCACCTTTTCGTCACCCTTTGGTACGCTTGGGACCCTTTGCAAAGGGTGACTAAAAAGTGGTACGGTACGCTTTTAGACAGTGGAAACGGCCTTAAAAGCGTACCGAACCGTACCGTACCACTCAGTGGAAACGGGCCATAAATGAGCAGGACGTCTTCTGAATCCCTGGGTGTGAATGCAGAAACAGTGGATAGCAGTGCACAAGTATTTGTGTATAAAGTAGGGCTCCACAATTAATCGTATTATCACGGTAACGATATTTGTGGCCCATGATCAATAATTAAATATCGTCGCAATTTTACAGTATAAAGACCAAGCCGTTATTTTAATGAGTGAAGTTTACGGATTGTACCGCGTAACAAGCATGAGTTGACTGCGACTAGATTGCAAGTGTTTTTTGAGGAATGCAATGTTGATCAGCTAGCCTTTGCCCCTTTAAGTCTAATCATCGATGTATCGTTTCCATAGAACAATATATTTGAAATACAGATTCAAAGCAGAATTTAGAATAAACTGATGTTCAAACATCGCACAAAATAGAGATGCAAAACTTGGGGCCATCTTAGAACCCATAATCACACCCGAGATTTGGAGATAATAATCAGATCCAAACAAAAAAATAATTATACAGAAGTACTAATTTGGTTAAGTCACTCAGACAGGTAGTACTTGGAACCAAACTGTCTCGCTGATTTAGAAAAAAATTTCATAGCCTCTAAACCACCTTGAAATGTCAGTGGAAACGCAAGCCTGATAAAAGTAACCCATACCATACTGTACCACTCAAAAGACTAACTGCTAAACTTCTGTTTTTGATGCTGCTCTGAGGGCCAAAAGTGAACTAAAATGAAATGATACATACTGTATACGTACAAACACCCATGTGCACAAATGTGCTCACAAAACAATACAATCCATTATAATCAAGATATTTATGAGTTCACAACACTGTTTCAGCTGTAGATTCTAACAAAATCTTTTTATAAGCAAAGCTGCTCACACATTACCAAAAAAAAAAAAACTCCTTTATTTACTACTTTTTGCAGACTTTACTAGACATAGTATTGCTTTGTCGCATATCATGGTTATTGTGTATATTACTAGGCATTAAACATCAATTCTTCAACAAAGCAAATCCAAAATGTGCTTTTTCTTTGACTAAAGAGTGCATGAAGATGTTCTTTCAGTGGTTATTTTTTCTGCCACAAAGAATAAAAGTAAAACAAAATGCAACTGAGGTAGAACCATCCATGTCCCTGAATTCCAATCTAAGTTTTGGGATTAATAGACTAGTTGAATTATAGATGTTACGGAGAAACCGTCCAGTCTGTGTGACAGAGTCAGAAAAGAACATGGAGTCACTAGATTTTAGAGTACCGCTGGGAACAAGTCATCGTGAAGTTTCTCTAAAAGTGCCAAATGTCTTTGGAAGGCCATGTCCTATGTGAGAGCGAGGTTGAATTGTTTCTGAAAAAAAAGCTTCACTGTGCAGAAACTGTTGCCCCTACACTCTGTTGTTGAACTTTATAAATAAAAGATTACCACCAAAATCTCAACTGGAGTCAATTCCACACAGATTTATTTGGAGATAGACACAGTACAGTACTGGTCTTTCCATTTATATCACAATGTGGCCAACTAGAACTGTTACACAAATTTGAGAGCTCATGGTAGACTGCACGATACTGGAAGAACTGACATTGCAATATTTGAATGGTATCATTAATGCACTATAAATAGAACTTCTCCAGAAACATAGGGAAATAACTCCTGATTTTACATACATTGGTATGATTTGTAGGGGAGTCTATCGACACAATTTATCAAAACAAAGAAGTATATATTTAATATATTTTAATGTGATATATTATCTGGGTTGGTGTTGTATATTACGCTACAAAAACCAGGTAAAAAACTGCTAGTACATTTTCTGTTATTTTAGACTTATTTCTCTATTTTAGATACATTATAGGGATGGGCAATGTCGACCATTTTGGTATCATAAGATGTCTAATGTGAAACATCGCGATGGACGATGGCATAGTCATCATAGTGATTCATAGGGGTGAATTCATTATTTAAAAATAATTAATTAATTCATAACAAATTAATTATTTGTAGCTTACCGTTTTAACTACCTGACCCACATGGTCTTTGCTTTACTCATAACTAGGGCCAGATGGACTCTGCGGACATTTTTTGATATTTTTGTTAAAAATCTGCGGATTCATGCGGAATGATTTTGGGAGTATCATAACTAAAATTTTAATATATGAAATAAAAAGTAATACCTTTTTAACATTTATTTAAATGTTTACAATGCGAATCTAATTAGATGCACTTTATTTGGTAAACAAAGCAAGTCTCTCGTATAAAATCTCTACTAAAACACCAAAAATATTACTTTACAAACTGTATTGTAAATAAATCACATGAATATTTTAAAATTAGTCAATATTATTACTGAAATTAATTTGAAAACTGACAAATATACATTTACACACATTTACACCAGTAAATAAACAGAATCAATGATGGGCTAAAAATCTGCGGAATTCTGTGCGCACAGATTCCGTGTGGCCCTACTCATAACCAAATCATAAATAAATAAAGATGAGTTACACACAAATTACCACCTGTCAATCACTTTTTCCGCGGGATTTTGGTATGAATAGGCAGAGTGATCTGTGCCATTATAATGGTGTCGACAAACTTGCTTGGTGTAAAAAAAAACAAAAAAAAAACGTTTTTTGTTAAAATGACTAAGTACAAGCATGAAAGCGAAAGGTTGAAGCAGTGTACTGAATAACAATATTTATATCATTAATATTTAATATTTATATTGTAATATTTATATCATTTGCCAATTAATAACCTCATGCGACTCTGCTTCTCACATCGGAGTCTGCTACTGTCCACCGGAGGTCGCATTTCGGTCACGGACACATGCTTTCAGAGGCTTTTTGAATGAATGAATGAAATACGTGGTTTTTCATCAAGGCAAGGAGGGCTGCTGAAATAAAATTGGCTATACTGGCATTGACCAGGTTAAAATGACAAAAACAAAGACAGCGTTCCGGCACAGAAAACACATTTTCAAAGCAGAATATCTGACTTCACCACTTTTTTTCAAATAAACAAGAACGTTCACTTGGCATGTTTCTAAAATATCTGCAAACATATTATGGTATTTGTATCCTTTAGAAAAGTCAAAAACTTACATACAGCACCTGAAATCAGATTTTGAAAAAAAAAAAAAAAAAACACCCTTACCAACCAGTTGAGCTGCAGTTTAACATGCTACAGAATCAAACCTTTTCTTCTTCTGTTATTTTTTTCTCAACTTAAAAATGCTGTTCTTGTTATATATGGGGACTCTGACTAACACTTAACATCAGTTCTTTACCCAAAGAGCTGTGACTTTGGTCAAGGACTCACTGAGATGACCTTGATAAATATAATAAACCATTTTCCAAGAAATGGTGAAGAGCATCAGATTGCCAAGAGAGGTCAGAAAGATCCTTAAATGCATTTCTGCAGCAAGTGATTTAAAAAAAACACAACAGTAAACTCGAAAAAAAAAATTACAAAACATGAAACAGCAGCACACATTCCATCGCAAATTAAATTAGAGGTGACTGTCTGTCAACTATTGTCACTTGAAGCCACAGGGAGTCTCTGTGAAACGTGCTTTCAAAAGTAATAAAAATCAAACTGATTGCATCTCAGTGTTGGTAGATTGGTAAAGCATGGAACTGGTGACAAACAAAAGCAACGCACAAAAACATGTAGGGAGAACAGGAGTTATTTGTTTTTTCCGACCCTGTGGAAATTCTAGCTCACCGAGAACAGGAGCGTGTGTGTGTGTGTTTACGCTCAACCCTTTCATAAACTCTAACAATGGCCGCATGATTGTCTGACGCAGGGAGTTGGTGGTTAGAAGCAGGTGAAGGTTTGTTTTAATAAAAGAGCAAAGACGCACAATGACAGATGACCAGGTGCTAGTCATACCTCAGTGACACTTTTGTAATCTAAAGCTGCTGATTGGTTACGATGTAACAGCACATAAAATAAATAAGTAAAAATTTAATAAATATGAAAAATAATGAATAAATAATAATAAGTAAATAAACAATATTAATATAAATAAAATTAACAATAATAATAAATAAATAAATAATTTTCATTAAAAAAAATTAATAAATGTATGTTTGTTAATTTTGATTTCCTTACATTTTAGATTAATAAAAAAAAATTAATGTTGTTGGATCATAAAACCAGTCTTAATGTTTTTTTTTTATTTTTTATTATTTTTTTTATAAAAATTGGGGCTTATACGTCATCTAAAAAATAATTAATAAGCTTTCCACTGATGTATTGTTTGTTAGGCTAATGAGCAACTGTTTGAAAATCTGGAATCTGAAAAACAGAACTGTAATTAACATACTGTATTAAAATCTGGAAGATCTGGAATCTGAGGGTTCAAAAAAATAATCTAAATAATGAGGAAGATCACATATGAAGAAAAACAGATCTTATTAATTAACATGTTTAAAATCTGGAATTTGAGGGAATCTAAATACTGTGGAAAAATAATCTTTAAAAGTTTAAAGAGGCCAAATTAAGCTGCCAGCAATTAACATTATGACCCCAAATACAGTTTTGATACAATTATAGTGGAACATTTACTAAACATTGAAATCTTTGCTAAATATTTTAAGGATTTTTGGCATAAAGGAAAAACAAAAGTTTTTTAATTAAACACATTTGATTAAAATCTGGAATATGAGGGT
>CAIGQQ010035826.1:7750724-7767910 GCA_903798035.1 Danio albolineatus | reverse complement strand
AAGTTTTTTAATTAAACACATTTGATTAAAATCTGGAATATGAGGGTTCAAAAAATAATCTAAATATTGAAGGAAATTCCCTTTAAAGTTTAAAGAGGCCAAATTCAGCTCTTAGCAATAAATATTATGACCCCACAATTCAGTTTTGATATCATTAGTGGGACATTTAAATGTTGAAATCTTAACTAAATATTTTATTGATTTTTGGCATAAAAGAAAAAGAACATTTTAGCTAACACATTGAATTAAAATAGAGATCCCGAAGGGTAAAAAAAATGATCTAAAAATTGCAGAAAATTACCTTAAAAGTTTAAAGAGGCCAAATTAAGCTCTTAGCAATGAATATCATGACCCCACAATTCCATTTTGATATAATTAAAGCGGGACATTTACCAAATGTTGAAATCTTTACTAAATATTTTAATGATTTCTGGAATAAAAGAAAAACAGATCTTTTTAATTAAGACATTTAATTAAAATCTGGAATCCGAAGGGTCAAAAAAAATTATCTAAACACTGAAGAAAATTGCCTTTGAAGTTAAAAAAATTCAAATTAAGCTCCCAGCAATGAATATTATCAGTCAAAAACATGTTTATATAATTATTGTGAGAAAAAAAAAATGTCTACATTAAAAAAAAAATCTTTATTTAATTTTTCATTATTTTTTGGCATAGGAAAAACAGATATTTTTAATTAAAACTGAGAAAATCTGGAATCTCAAGGGTCAAAATAAAGAAAATCACCTTTAAAGTTTAAAGAGGCTAAATTAAGCTCCCAGCAATAAATATTATGACCCCAAAATACAGTTTTGATGTAATTATAGTGGGACATTTACTAAATATTGAAATCGTTACTTAATATTTTAATGACTTTTGGCATTTTCTGATTTAATACATTTTTGGACTGCAGAATCTTCACTGCACAGGAATGTTTGTGACAATAGCCAAAAATGTATGGAATATTAATATGGAGAAATAAATAGCTCATAGAGCGTCATACACTACTGTTAATAACAACAAGAGTAAGAATAAAAGAAGAAGATTGTTGTTAGTTTATCTTTTCATTATTTTATTTTTATTATTTTTTATTAATATTATTATTACTTTTAATTACTACTATTTATTTATTTATTGCCACGTAAGCAACTTACAGCTATTTCATGGCAAGATCAATATACATAAAAACATTACATAAGAACAAGTTCATATTTCAATGAGATTATATAAAAACATAAATAAATAAAATATAATAAAATAATAATAAAAAAACCTGTAAAAGTTAAATATGAATTTTCAATTCAATATTTGATAAATAAAATAAAAAAAGCTATGAAGATACCTTATTAAAAACATCCAAAATGTTATCCGTGTTTATGTTAAATGTAATCATTATTAAAAAATCAAACTTTCACATTCCAGTGAATATGTTTTATAGTGAGAGCAGCTTGACATTAATCACATGTTGGTGGTGCATTATTATGCAATTCCAGTTTGGCATAATTAATATTATTTCATTTTAGCAATAAAGTGAATTTAGGAAAGAAGTGAATTTTAAAAAGTTAGCAAGAACTGCAGATCATAAATTTGGTGGGTCAACCATCTGTTTGTGTCGAGGCACCAATTTAGTATTGATACCAACGGCCTGGCGCTTTCCTGATGCTAAAACTTTGGTTTCAGTCCAACCATAGTTACTGTAGTGGACACTTTAATGAGATCTGGGCAAGAAACCCAAAGGCTGCTTCCAACCTTCATAGGGCCAATTCCAGAGTTTGAGAGTTAGTTGGATTACTAATGGTCAAGAGTCTCAACCTCTGGCAGCCTCAGATAATATCCCAGTAATTTCTGCACTGCAGTTTCTTTAAATACATCTTTTAAAATCCACAACTAATAGGGTCGCACATTTGGGTTATCAATCTCCTATGTCTACAGTTTGTTCACTATCTCTGCAATTATATAGTCTGTCAAACTGGTGCTGAAGGGTGAGGAGGGAATATCGACTCTGCACAGATGGCTTTGCTCTAAGTGACAAACTGGTAAAAAATACAGCAGTGCTATTTTGAAAATATAAGCACGTTTTGGCCCAACCACTGATGCTCATGTGGGTAATCTTGGTTTAAATCCAGTCTGTAATGTTTTCTGATAAGTTCCCTTCCTCTACTAAATGACTTTATGCACAATAAACCTATGGATAAAAATAGGAGATATTGAAGAAAAATGCAAGATCAAGATTTCTGCAGGTTTCACAAAGTAAAATGTTTATGTTGGCAGAGATGGCAAAAGTACACACATGCTTTACTCAAGTAGAAGTCCAGATACTCATGTTTAAAATGACCCTGGTAAAAGTTGAAGTACTGATTACACTTTTATACTCATGTAAAAGTAAGGTACAGCCTGAAATACTAAATACTTCAGAAGTATTTAGTATACCCGTTTTAGTTTCACAGTAGTAACATATACATCTATACAAAATAACTTGCATTTCAAATTGTTTTGTAAACATTTTGTTGCCAATTTTCAGCTGCAAAGTAGCCCAGCAACATCACTACAATATTGTCCAACAACTCCGCTCAAAAAGTTGCCCTGTGTGTCATCACCTGGACACAGTGATGTCACCCAATGACTTTTAACCCAATGGCTGTTAAGAACACAAGCTGCCATTCTAGTGCGTATACTCTAAAATGTAATTCTGTAGGCCTATATATTTATCACTAATAAATATCTTAAATTTAATACTTAATTGTCCAAAACATTTTTCAGTTTTTTGTCTTTTGATATATATATTTTTTTTATCTGACTACAAAGTATTGTGTACGTACACTCAACGGCCACTTTATTAGGTACATCTGCCCAACTGTTCATTAACACAAATTTCTATTCAGCACATCGCAACAACTCAATGCATTTAGGCATGTAGACATGGTCAAGAAGATCTGCTGCAGTTCAAACTGAGCATCAGAATGGAGAAGAAAGGTGATTTAAGTCACTTTGAATGTGGCTTGGCTGTTGGTGCCAGACGGGCTGGTCTGAGTATTTCAGAAACTGCTGATCTACTTGAATTTTCATGCACAACCATCACTAGGGTTTACAGAAAATGCTCCGAAAAAGAGAAAATAGTGAGCAGTGAGCAGCAGTTCTGTGGGCGCAAATGCCTTGTTGATGCCAGAGGTCAGAGTAGAATGGCCAGACTGGTTTGAGCTGATAGAAAGGCAACAGTAACTCAAATAACATCTCTTACAACAGAGGAATGCAGAAGAGCATCTCTGAATGCACAACATGTCCAACCTTGAGGCAGATGGACTACAAAAGCAGAGAATCACATGGGGTGCCACTCCTATCAGCTAAGAACGTGAAACTGAGGTTACAACTCGCACAGGCTCACCAAAATTAGACAATAGAAGATTGGAAAAAACGTTGCCTGGTCTGACGAGTCTCGATTTCTGCTGCGACATTAAGATGGTATGGTCAGAATTTGGCATCAACAACGTGAAAACATGGATCCAAGCTGCCTTGTATCAACGGTTCAGGCTGCTGGTGGTGGTGTAATGGTGTGGGGGATATATTCTTGGCACACTTTGGACCCATTAGTACCAACTGAGCATCGTATCAACGCCACAGCCAACCTGTGTATTGTTGCTGACCATGTCCATCCCTTTATGACCACAGTGTACCCATCTACTTCCAGCAGGATAACGCACAATGCCATAAAGCGCAAATCATCTCAGACTGGTTTCCGTGAACATGACAATGAGTTCACTGTACTCAAATAGCCTTCACAATGACCAGATCTCAATCCAATAGAGCACATTTGAGATGTGGTAAAAAAAGGGGGTCCAACCCGGTAATTGTAAGGTGTACCTTATAAAGTGGCCGGAGAGTGTATTATTTAACAGATAAAAGTTATTAATGCTGTTAATACATTTCTGCATAACTTTTTTTCATGTGATAAATTCCTGATCCCTGCTTTATATTTTTATTCATAAATCACCCAGTATAAATACATTCCATTAAAAAAAACAAAAACCCTACTGAAGAGTCTTTCAGAGGGTTTGCTAGTGGCACACCAAGATACTCTTGCTACTTTTGTATTAAATTCCTCATTTATTGCAAACCATTGCGATATGTACCGTACATTGCAATATGCACACTAGCAATATGTTGATCATTTCGACATATTGCACAGCCCTAGGACAAAGCATTGCAACATGATAAAAAAAGTTTCAAAATTTAGACATCGAAATGTATACACTGCGCATACTAGAGTGATGAAACTCTGTTCAAATTCAGAAAGTGACAATGAAACAAAGTCATCGACAATTTATCAGCACCTGCTTAGAGAGACTACAAGACACTCAAATGTATGCAGTTTTAAACGTAAAATCAATATTCATCAGGATAAACTAAAAGCAAACTCACACCAGTGCAAGCCACGATGCAATGAATCTGTCAGCTGGTCTGCAAGACAAAAGCTCGACAGCTACAGAGAAAGAACGAAAGGATAGAGAAGGATTTGAGCTGTCAGCAGAAAAAAAAGAATAAAAAAAGATCTCTTTAGAGACTCACACGAAGACTGGAAATGTTGATACCTTTTCAATGTTGTCAGCATGAATGTGTACAATTAATTAATGTTTAATATCATTAGCATTTACGTTATCTGCTACTGTATATTAATATTTGCATATGTTAGCTGAACGTCTGCATCCAACAGTTTTTCAAATTCATTTCCATGACTTTTTTTAAAAGTCTCTTTAAGGCAAGTCATTTCACTAGGTGGCCATCTTTGAAATGCCTCTGTTTGAATGGGGAAACATCAAATTCTCCAAAACTGTTAGCCAAGCTTACGATCACATTACATATTTGGAATCACCAATAAAATTAAACAACAACTGTCTCAATTTCCTTTCTAAACGTTCGAATCAAACAAAATCAGCATATTTTAATGCGAATGGGCATTTGAAAGAAACGAGATCACGACACCAACCTCATTTATGGCCGTTCTACACATTATCATCCTCTTTATAATGCTTCGTCAGACTGTGCTGCTCTTCTGAACTAATCCACATCTTGGTCTTGATGGCGAATCTCTACCAGAAATAACAGCGACTCTTTGTTTACAAGTTTGTGGGCGCTTGAGTAGTTGCTGTCATGTGATGTGATGTGCATTTAAGAGGACGGACCATACCTCGCATTCATTTCAAACAGATTACAAAATTTAAAAAACTTTTGTTCCCAAGAGTAGTTGGAATTTGTTCTCAAGTGTAATCTGTATTTTACATACAGATTTCAAGCTTTACGTGGACATATTTCCTTCATCTGTGAAGCAGGTATTAGATGAGATTACAGTTCATTTGTTGACCACCAAACTGTTGTAAAAGCACACGTCTGGTCCAAGCCTTTCTCCCAGAAAAACATCAGTCTATAGCGATCAATGATTGGCTTCTGTACTAGAAGGCGGGGCTTCATTCGCCCTATTGACTGCTACACTTTTCCTCATTCAAAACTATACGAGTGACATGTCATGTGTATTCGATAGTCTTTGTTTTTTTTTATAAATAGCAAAGACAAAAATATTTATTACTGCACAAAACAATTTGTTCATGATATTTTCATGAATTTCTAAGTTACATGCAGGTTATAATAATTATGTGCAATGCAAGTTACACACTGAGGAAAATACAACATCCAACATAATGAACAGCAAAAGTAGCCATTTTAAGCAGCACCACAAAGAATAAAAATAAACAGAAACAATAAACTGTTTCGAGCAGCAAAATCAGCCTTCCTGATTGATTTCCATAGTCCTATGTAACATTAATTTATTTTGTATGTGAAGTTCAGCATACGGTGTGAATGAACAGTTATAGTCAGAATTAGGGATGGGACTGTAGATTTTGGTTGTACGATATATTCTGAGAAATAATCATGGGTTCAGGGTTATCACGCTTATTGTGCATAATTTCAAAACACCACTAGTTTAGAAAAATCACATTAAAACCTTTTTTTAGCACTTTAAAATAAACTCGCTGCTCCCTAACTAAATATCACAGCACAAAAATCATAATAAAAACAAATAAACAACAGTCCAATTCTCTTTGGACTTTGGATAAGTAAAAAATAAATAAATAAATATAAAAGAATAAATAAAACGTAGTACTTGTCTAACCTAAATCTATCATATTAGCTAGTCAAAGGCACCTCTGTCTGAAAGGCACTTTTAATCAATAATATTATGAACTTGTTTGGTATTTTCATTTTGTATTTTTTTCTCTTTGGAGTAGAAATGTGTATCAGCTTAAAGCTGATCAGTCAGTTCTTTACACGTGACTCAGGGTGTACTCGCAGCATTCTTTCAAGGTGCGCCTGCATGACACCACTTGCACATCACTCACAAACTTGCGGGTGCAAATACAGTATGTGACACTTAACGCCATTTAGAGGTGTCCATGTTGTTGAGCAATGTATATGAAACAATTTAAACACTTGAGTGGCTGCCTTTATGCTTCTCTCCTGACCTTTAACATTTAATTGTATTGTATAACACCCCTATCATTGAATCGGTCATCTGCACTTCAATTGTCTTGTTTAGCTCAGCTACCAAATCTGACCTTCAAAAGACTACGTTGAATAGTTCGGACTGCTGAGCGAATCATTGGTACAACCCTCCCTACTCTCCAAGAACTGTACTTACCCAGAGCGAGCAGAAGGGCTGCCAAAATCACTCTGGACCCCTTACACCCAGCACACTGCCTCTTTGAACTTTTACCTTCTGGTCGACGTTACAGAGCACTGCGCACCAGAACAGCGTGACACAGAAACAGTTTCTTCCCTCAGGCAATCCATCTCACGAACACTTGATGATAATAATCGTGGAACCAACAGCACTACTTGCAATACACTTTTTACACACACATACACTTATTTAACAACACACTTTACATGCTAATTTGCACATAACAGCTGCACATATAACGTTGTATATAGTAATATGCCTGTACATACACTTCTCAATTTGTATATTTGCATTTAACACTTACTTTTATTTTTTGAATATATTTATTATCTGTTTTTTATCCTGTCTCTGTAATTCTGTTGCACTGTAGAAGCTCTGTCACGAAAACAAATTCCTCGTATGTGTGAACATACATGGCAATAAAGCTCTTTCTGATTCTGATAATTGGCCGAATCGTAGAAAAGCTGAATTAAGATTGTGTGTAGGGTCAAATCAAGATCGCAATCTTTTTTTTCGATTAATCATGCAGCCCTAATATATATATATATTTATATATATATATATATATATATTTATATATATATATATATATATATATATTTATTTATTTATTTATTTATTTATTTATTTATTTATTTATTTATTTATATGAAAACCCATCGGAAACCTAAATTAAAATTCCCCCAGAACACACTTTTAAGACTATCCGCACATAAAAGAAAAATCTTCTCAAAGTTCACCTGTTTACACGCACTAAATAATAGGCATGTCCTTGATAACAACCTTGCGGTGCACAGTCTTGTTTGTGAAAAGCTCTACACACAAACAGCAGTTGACTCCTGTCAGCTCTGGGACTGTTTAGAAAGCTGCTCGGGGCATGGCAACCTCATAATAACCTCATTGTCAGGTGAAGGGAGAGGAGGCGAGCGCCGCGCGTACACACACACACACACACACACACTGGGCTGTGTACAAGATTAATGCCGTGATGGACGTGACCCTCAGGGCTCTGCCTGTGCTATTCTCAGCCCGAGCGAGCAGATGGGCCACGTTCTCAATGGAGGAAGGAGGCACGAGTAATGCAAGCACAAAGTCAAGCGCAGCAGCTTTTTTTTATTTTTTTTTCCAGAGGACACACATTTCACAACAATCTGACACAATAACGGGGCTAACGGGAACAAATTGTGTTCCTGACCTTTACGGCTAAAAATAGTAGTAAAAATGCCAGTGGACAAACCTTGTGGGCTATTAGAATTGAAGTTACACGCTGATTTTGTAATCCTCTCACTGTCTTGCTTGTCTCAGGCTCTATAGGATATTTTTTCCCTTAAGCGCAGCACTCCTATCAACCCCTAACGCAACAAATTAGTCTCTTTTTTTTAAACTTCAACCTAAAAACATGGAGACCACAAAAATCTGAGCTTGAGTGACTCCAGAGCCATTCTGCAGAGGCAGCAGCCAAATCGTTTTTTTTTTTAAACCTATAGAAATCCTTATATTTACTGTAAACAAGCAGTCTATTGAGAAAGAAGCCAACAAAGCTAGTTCAAATGTACACTACCTGACAAAGGTCTTTGTCGTCAATGCCAGTTATAACAGCAACAAATAATAATAACTTAACTTCTAGTTGATCATTTGGAAAAGTGGCAGAAGGTAGATTTTACTGATCAATCATCTGTTGAACTGCATCTCAATCATCAAACACTGCAAAAGACCAACAGGAACCCGCATAGACCCAAGATTCTCACAGAAATCAGTCAAGTTTGGTAAAGAAAAAACATTTCTTTACGTTGCATTCAGTATGGGGGTGATCTGCAGAGTGGATGGCAACATCAACAGGTATCAAGACATTTGTGCCGCCTAATGCAGTACAAACCACAGAAAAGGGGAAATTCTTCAGCAGGATACCTTCTCATTGCTCCAGGATTGGCCAGCCCAGTCACCAGACTTGAACATTATTAAGCATGTCTGGGGTAAAATGATGGAGGAGGCATTGAAGATGAATTTAAAGAATCTTGATGAACTCAAGAATGCTCCTGATGAAATCTTGAATCTTGATGAAAGTCCTGCAAGAATGCTTTGCTTGCCATTCCAGATGACTTTATTGATAAGTTATTTGAGTCATTGCAGAAATGTATGGATGCAGTCGTCCAAGCTCATGGGAGTTAAACATAATCTAAATTCTTTTTCCACTGCACCATGACTTTATATTCAATACTGTACATTATTTCTGTTTAAAACGACAATACTTTTTTCTAAGCAAAGTCAGACCTTACTGTCCGATTCAAATAATTAAAAATCAAGGCACGATCATTCATCATCATTTTATTTTGGTAAAATAAGCTTAATCTACAGGCCTTTGCCTTTTACATAAGCCACTTCTGATCATATAGAAGTAAAGTTATTAGTTGTTGTTCTTAAAACTTGGATAGGTGACAAGACTTTTGTCAGGTAGTCTAATGATAGTGTAGAAACCTTCCATTTTCATGACTTTCTAACATTTACAGATGGACAATATGCCTGTGAAATGCAAATTTCAATCTGACACAATAACAAGGAGGACAAACTGCATTCCAGACTTTTACAGCTAAAAATAGTAGTAAAAATGTCAATGAACAAAACTTGTGGACCATTTGAATTGTTATTACATGCTGATTTCATAATCCTCTCACTGTCTTGCCTGTCACAGGCTCTATAGGATATTTTTCCCCTGAGCGCAGCACTCCCATCAACCCCTAAAACAACAAATTAGTTGTTCTTTGACTACAACCTAAAAATACCGAGACCTCGAAAATCAGAGCTTGAGTGACTCCAGATCCATTATGCAGGGGCAAAGGAAAGCAGCCAAATGGGTATTTTAAGCCTATAGAAAGCCTTATGATTTCTGTAAACAAGCAGTATATTGAGTAAGAACCCAACAAAGCTGGTTCGAATGTAATGTTAGTGTAGAAACCTTCCATTTTCATGACTTAATAACATTTACAGATGGACAATATGCTTGTGAAATGCAAATTACAATAAGACACAATAATAGACCCTTTTTTACATTTTACGGGTTTCTCAGTAGCGGAAGTCGTCATAGTTGGGAAAATTTAGAGCGCATTGAATGGAGAATACAACAAATCATTTTCCAATCTTCTTTGCTCAAATAATAATAATAACTCCATCATGATGTTATAAGGACTTTCATAACAAGGAAAAAAATTGTGTGAGACTGATGATTAAGCCAAAGGGGAGAATAACGTCAAATTTAACATCACACACACCGTCATGTGGTCCTCTGAGCTCCAGAGACCAGTGCACGTTGGACAGCTAATCAAGGATGTACCACTGGATGGCGTTGTTTAACGTGATATTTGATTAACCTTGTCTCTATCTAATGACTTATCTGCCTTTTGAATCTATCAGGTAATGTGTCACAGCATCAGTACACTGCTTCAATCTTTTGCTTTCACGCTTGTACTTAGTAGCGTAAACCTCTACTCTTGTGCACCCGTTTTTACCAACTAAGTTTGTCTACACCACTATAGCGACACGGATCGCTCTACCTATTCGTGCCAGAGTCCCGCAGAAAAAGTGATTGACAGGTGGTAATTTGTGTGTACAAAGACAATGCAGGTAGTTGATAGGGTAAGCAACAAATAATGAAAAAATAATTACAAATAATTAATTCGTTATGAATGAAAGTGGGCGCTACGGTGGCGTAGTGAGTAGCACCTTCGCCTCACATCAAGAAAGTCGCTGGTTCGAGCCTCGGCTGGGTCAGTTGGCATTTCTGTGTGGAGTTTGCATGTTCTCCCCGTGGTTGTGTGGGTTTCCTCCGGGTGCTCCGGTTTCCCCCACAAGTCCAAAGACATATGGTATAGGTGAATTGGGTAGGCTAAATTGTCCGTAGTGTATGAGTGTGTATGGATGTTTCCCAGAGATGGGTTGCAGCTGGAAGGGCATCCTCTGCGTAAAACAAATGCTGGATAAGATGGCGGTTCATTTCACTGTGGCAACCCCAGATTAATAAAGGGACTAAGCCGAAAAGAAAATGAATGAATGAATGAATTACTCATAAATAATTAATTAACCGCCACCTATGATGACGATGCCGTCATCCATCACGATGTTTCACATTAGACATCATACAATGCCAAATTGGTCGACATCACCCAACCCTACTTTGAACACAACATACTTTATTTCGTGAAACATTGGAAATATTTTGGGACAGTAAAAATGTCAGGGTAAATAATGATCGACTTCTGTTGTCTTCATTTGTTTCAAAAACACTGATGTCTTTGCAATTTACAACAGCATATCTGGAAATCTTTTCTGCTGGAGAAACTGTTGTCCTACAAAAAATGTAAATAAAAAAATCTTACACATACATTAGGAAAGGTATAGCTGACCTTTAGACCTTTAAAACCTCGACTTTCCCAAACCGCAGTATACCTTTAAAACGGTTATCATCCCATGCCTGGTATGGATGATACACATTTCTACTCCAAAGGAAAAAAAAATACAAAAAGGAAAGAAACACCAAACAATTTTGTAATATAGTTTATCAAAAGTGCCGTTTAGACTTCAGCAGCTTTGACTAAATTTGTTCTCTTTAAAATGGAAATACATAATCAATATGTAGCTTAGATTTACATGAGACAAATACATTTTTATACTTATTTTGTTTATTTATTTATTCCTGTCATTTATTTTCAATGTACAATTACTATTGTTTGTTTTTTTTAGTATAATTTTGTGCTGTATTATTTAGTACTGAGCAGCAATAAATAACACTTTAAAATATAAGGAGTTTTCATGTGATTTTCTATACTTGTAGTGTTTTAAAAATGATTCCTCAAACTATAATCTTACAAAAATCTATAATCGTTGCATCCCTAAATGAGGCTAAGGGGAACAAATTGCGTTTTGAACTTTACAGCTAAAAATAGTAGTGAAAATGCCATTGGACAAAACTTGGCCATCAGAAATGTTGTTACACGCTAATTTTGTAATCCTCTCACTGTCTTGCTCGTCTCAGGCTCTATAGGATATTTTTTCCCTTGAGCGCAGCACTCCTATCAACCCTTAAGACAACAAATTAGTCTTTCTTTGTAAGTCCAACCTAAAAATACAGACACCACAATAATCTGAGCATGAGTGACTCCAGATCCATTCTGCAGGGGCAAAGGAGCCAAATTTTTTTTAAACCTATAGAAATCCTCATTTAGTATAAACAAGCAGTATATTGAGAAAGAAGCCAACAACGCTGGTTTAAATGTAATGATAGTGTAGACACCTTCCATTTTCATGACTTTCTAACATTTACAGATGGAATATACGCCTGTGAAAAGCAAATTACAATCTGACACAATCACAAGGCTAAGAGGAAATATACTGCATTCCTGACTTTTACGGCTAAAAATAGTAGTAAAAATTCCAGTGGACAACCATCTGAACTGCTGTTACAGGCTAATTTTGTAATCCTCTCACTCTCTTGCTGGTCTCAGGCTCTATGGGATATTTTCCCCTTGAGCACAGTACTCCCATCAACCCCCTAAAACAACAATTTAGTCTCTTTTTTTTTTTACTAAAACCTAAAAATCTGAGCTTGAGTGACTCCAGATGCATTCGGCGGGGGCGAAGGAAAGCAGACAAATGGGTGTTTTAACCTACAAAAAAATATTTTATTTACTATAGACCAGCAGGAGAATATATAATTTTAGCGGCACAGCTGATATGCGGCACAGCTAGTGTTTCTTCACATACCCATAAACTTCCGGTGAATGGTTAATGTGACTTTTTAAAATTTTATACGATTCCTTTTACAGCAAGGATGTCCCGATCCGATCACGCAGCTTCAGACTCGATCGGAATCAGACGCTGGCCCAATCCCAATTCTATTTTTGAACCCCTACCCTTTGGCCCTTCCCCTTCACCTTGGCCCTTACAACCGAGGGTTAAGGGCAAGGGCTTCAAACCTTACCCCTAAGAATTGGGACAGCACTTTAACACCTGCACACGTCATCATATGTCATCGCGATCTCTTGCTTCATATGAGATCAGACGATCACGACTGCTGTAGTTATTCCAGTTGTGTTATTATTTGGTGTTTATCTTCAGGAAATCACTGAAGGCGTATATTATGTTATCATAACAATCTAATGTGGCAATAAGATCGGAACTATACTGTGTATTTACACCGTGGCCATACTCATCCATGTAACGAAAACAACATTAACATTATAGCAGACACTGTAAAAAGCTCATTCCCAGCCACTAGACATTACTGACAGGGTATTCGAGTGTCATCGTGTGTCAGAATGTTCTGGGACGGCTGTACATGAGTTATGATTATGGATTATAGATCGCAAAATTTATCGTGTTTTTTTTTTTGCGGCATTTTTAAAAAGCATGACGGTAAAACGTGAGCGCGGTTATGAATATTAACACATATATTATATTGTTTGTCGTAAAAATTCGTAATAATGACAAAAATACTAATTTGTGGATCTCCTTACTTCCGGGTTCAGCTATCCTGCTGCTGTGCCAGGTGCATTCTGGGACATTTTCCTAAGTTTTAAGTGTGGTCCTGAAAAATCTTCGTTCAAAGGGGTTTATATATTCCTTGCCCTTAGCCCTACCCCTTCAAGCTAAAGAGAATTGGGACACCACAACCCCTTGACGTGAACGTGCAAAACGAGGGGTAGGGGTAAGGGGAAGGGCTAAGGCAGGGGTGCTCAACCCTGCCCCTGAAGATCAACTTTCCTGCTGAATTCAGCTCCCACCCTCATCAAACATACCTGAACCAATTAATTAGGACGTGAACAGCACTTGATAATTACAGACAGGTGAGTTTGATATGGGTTGCAACTGAAATCTGCAGGGCGGTCGATCTCCAGGAGCAGGGTTGGTCACGCCTGGGCTAAGGTTTAGAATTGGGATTGGGCCGTTAATATTTTTTCTAAATGTAGTTTTATCACACTTTTCTTTTTCTTTTTTTTTTAACATTTTCAGTTGTATTTAAAAGAACAGTTATGCTAAATAAAAAGTGTATGTAGCTAAGAAATAGCTTCTTTTTCTTCTTCTTTTTTTTTTTTTTTTTGGTGGGGCCAGTAAAATTTTTGTCAGGGCAAGGGCCATGGGCAGGGCCAGGAGAAAAAATCCTTAGCATTGAACCCTGCATGACTATCGCACTGTATGACTATCATATTGCATCACTTCTTTTCTCCAGGTTTGGGCAGCACTAATGTTATAGTGCTTTGAAAGCCATAGGAAGCTCATTCTTACACATTGACTGACAGCAAGGCAGCTGCCTCAGGTTTTCGACACAGTAAAAAAAAAAACTGGAAAGCCGATTCTTCCTGCCTTATGAAACCGCAAAATCTTGCTACAACTTCTGGCAAACTAGAGGAAAAAAACAAACTAGCTTTTCTTAGCTCCAGGAAGTGTGATGAATCATTTAGTGCATTCTGAAAGGACAAGCATCTGTTAGCTTTAACATCATGTTTTCAGCAGGAGAAGAAAGAGGAAACGGTGGTGAAGATCACACTTAATCGCATCTATGGATTAGGAGCCAATTCATTAGCAGCATCCACAGCAAACTAATGACATTTTATTAGGTTGACCGAAACGCTGCCGAGGTTGCAGGGCAAAAAAGGGGCTAAACTGTATGTGGCTAATCAAATCGAGCGGTTTGCTCTCCGGAGAGCGAGATCAGATTGCCTTTATCACGGAAAAATGCTTGAGGTGTGGCAGATGGAGTGAATGATGGGAGGTGAGAATGGATATTGGCTGCTCGCACAGAGATGTCCTTTTGTTTGCCCAGGCCTTCGACAAGCTGGGTCAATCGCAAAAGAAATTGGAATAGATTAGCTGGGTCTAAAAATCAATGACGGACTGAGGGGTGCAACAAAAAAAAAAGAGCTGTCAAGGACTCTCATTGGTGTGAATGAAAACACCACAAAAAATACAGGAGAAACAGAGCGTGTGACGTGCATCTTCTAGATATTGCTTCAAGATGTGTAAATGTATTCAATTTTGCCAGCAATATTAAACAGCTTGTGTAAAAACATCTAAATGCCACTTACTAAGTCACTTCAGTACATTCTGTATTTTGCTGATTAGATATATGCTGACATTCAATAATTCAATATACTGTCATAATGCACATACAATGCTGATATTGGGGGCACTTCAAAATACCATGAATACTTTTTTCCTTTAATATTTTACAGGGATTTTAAAGCTCCCGTGAAATTAAAACAAAGCTTTTTTTATATATTAGTATCAGTATGATGGTTTTAGAGACACGAAACACCAAAACACATTTTTTGAGATGTTGACAGACATACATGTGTCCCACGCTGCTATAAACACTATTAGGACATATTTATTACACTAAAAAAGTTAAAACAGGTGGTTTTTGCGTTATTTCGAGTTTGAAACAAATTTTTGAAGCAGCGTCACAGCGATTAATTCCATGCGTGTATTTCAGCGTGGAGAGTGGACGTCTGTACCGGCATCGTGGCATCTCTGAGTGTGCAGTAATAATTCATGAGAAAGACTAATCTAATCTAATTCAAACTAATCAGCGTGCTATATAGTGAATGAGGCGAAACTTCATTAATATGCATGATAGCTTCGAAGACTGTTTTTACCTGTTACAGTGTTCAAACGGCAGAGAGACGCCACGTTGTGTTGCCAAAACAAGTGGAAGAAGAAGAATTGTTTGGAGACACAGGTCGCCAGTGTTGTGTTTATGTGCTGCAACGAAGGTTTTGTTTTCATTTCACCGCTATGAGAGTGTAGCTGGACTCACGTGTGGACTACAGTGCACGTGACAGAAATGCGTTTGTAAGGAACATTTTTTTTTTACCTGAGCTTTTCGCATCTGGAAATTTGCCGCTCATCTCCTTTTAAACAATACACAGCTACAGGTCATGTTGACTGTCCTGTCACTACAGATTTGGTAGGTGAGCGATCAGTGGTCTTTGTTTGTTTATTCAGATGGAAAAGTTAGTTCGTATAGTCAGCAGTACTGTTTCAGTGTTTAAAGACAGACCTCAGTCAAAATGATTAGAACTTTTACTGAGTTTACAGTACATTAATATCACTACAATATTATAGTCTGAAAGATCCGCTATAAATGCTGCTCTCCGAGTGTGAACACCTAAACACTGCAATCAAACTATTACAGTTGTGTAGAATTTTCGCCGCATTTTGTGACAGGATAGTCTACACACACACAGCTTTCTGACGCTACCTACCGAGTGCATCTAAGTTAAGAAATGGCCAGTTTTTTTCTCTGACATATGCCGTGTGGTATCAAACACTCCAATAAAACCTCCAGCAGTTCCTCACATCTCGTTTAAAACAAGGGGCATGCAGGAAATGTTCCTGAATAAAATGAAAGTTCCAAACTGCAGTTAAAGTTGACAAATGAATAATTTGGCAAATAATTTGACGTCCATGTAAACACAGTCACTGTCTTTCTCCCCTATGTCTGTGTGTTTGTTTTATCCGTTTGTAAACCAGTGCGTGCCTAAATGGAAACTCCCATTTTTATGCAAAACCTTCCTTCTTTCCCTCCCCGACACTCCCACATAAACAGAGCTGGACACACCCAATTTCCTGAGCTTTTCCAAACTAGAGGTGTGAAAACACCCTGCTGAGACAGGGGGGTTTCGTGGCCCTTCAAGCAGCGTTGTCATTATAATTGGAATTCTTACATCAATACGATACCAACAACAATATTAATACTCTATACTGCTAGGAAACTGACAGTTTAGTCTTTTAATTAACATTATTCTATTGTGTGCTGGGTTATATATATTTTTCATATATCTATAGCTTTCAAAGTGCTTTTAAACGTTCTGTAACATTAATACAAAAAAAATCTTTTTAGATGTTAGTATCATGAACACGTGCCCTATGCTGACACAGAGACAAAATTATCATTATATTTGCTTTATGTGTGCACAAGAAGTATTTAACCCTTTAATTGCCGCTCTACCAAGCAGTTGACCATGTTTTTACTGTTTGAAATAATGACTGTAATTTAAAGTAATTTAAAGAATGACTGTTTTAAATAATGGTTTACACACACAGCTTTGTGGTTTACAAAAATAATAATAATAAAATAACAATAATCATCAAATGAACATAATTCTGTTGCACTACTACACTTGATTTTGGTTTTATTGTAAAAAAACAAAACAAAACAAGAAAGCACGTTAAAATGAGAATCTACAATATTTTCTGGCATACTTCAAAGATGATTTATTATTCAAAAATGTTCTATTTTGATTATGTTTTTAAATATTTAGTGGTCTTACACTTCATATTTTAAGATTTTACATAGTATATGTATGTATTAATTCTGGTACTTTTACCATAAACCGACATATCAAAGGGAGAGGATGATGTTTTAGAAATTATGGGATGTGTTGAAAAAAACACATTGAGTGTGTTA
>CAIGQQ010035826.1:7740215-7750324 GCA_903798035.1 Danio albolineatus | reverse complement strand
AATTTTTTGATATGTCGATTTATAGTAAAAGTACAGGACTTAATTTAGATACTATAAAAAGATTAAAAAAAATAAAAGTGATTTAGTATACAAAAAAAGTTTTATTTTGAATTATCTCTTACACCTTATATTTGTAACTATTTTTTCATAGTATATAAATTAAGTCCTGTACTTTTACTATAAATCGACATATCAAAAAATTTGGTAGAAGCTGATATTTTAGAAACTTTTGGATGTGTTGAAAATAAATGCATTGAGTGCGTTAACTAGTAACATTAGGAGTTAAGAAATGCAATCCAAGAATTTTTTTCTTGGTGGGGTAGTTAAAGGGTTTAGTAGCTTTATAAAATTCCAGTTGAACCACTGAAGAGACATTGAATGCTTTGTTGATGGTTTTTTTTCATTATATTTTTGGACATAAAATTTGGGACCCTTGCGTTCTACGGAGGATGCAATCCAAAATATATTAATTTGTGTTCTGAAAATGAAGGAAGATCTCAGGGGGTTGGGACAACATTTTAATTTTTATCACAACTATTGACAAAAAGTTCATTTTAGGGTAAACTATTCTTTTAAATAAACATTACTTAGATAAAGATACAATCAAAATGGGTTATAGAGTGAAATGGCACCCTTTATTTAAAAGTTAATTTGCATCATTGCTGAAATGTCACCATAAAAAAGAAAATAATAGGAAGAATAAGAACTATTATATGAATTATACAAACTTCTAGAAAATTCTAATTATATTTAATATGAATATTACAGACCCAAACAGATCATAAACACGTTTGGGTCAAGCTTTTGGTACATCTCCTCAGCATCTTTAATCTAAACTGAATATGCTTATGGAATAGCAAATGCCTATGGTTTATGTAAGCGGGAATCCTTCAGGACAAGCACGCGGTTGCCAAAAGCAGAGAAATCTCTTAGTGACCACCGACAGACTCAAAGTATCTATTATTTACATAGCCTTGTGCAGAACTGTAAAATATGCAAAGATGCGCCGTTAATCCCTTTAACTTTCAAGCGGGCATCAGACACAGTGCTTTCGCATCAAAAGAAAGATTCGGCGACTTGAGAATGCATTTCAAGGAGATGTTTTATCGGTTAGTGTGTGAATACCTGCAGCACCAGCGGCTCGGGGTTGAACGCTAGCGTCATCAGCAGCTGCATTCGCTCCGTGTCCTTTAGGTTCTTCAGCAGGAAGCTTCCAGAGTCCTTTGTTTCGGCGTACCTCCTGACCACCCGGTCCAGAAGCCTCTGAGAGGGGCAGTGCACTAGATCCGACCAGCCCTCTACCACCTCCGGGGTCAGAAGTCTTACATCTCCGTTAAGTCGGGCAAACTCAGTTTTGTACATGCTCTGTATGAGATCACAGCGAGGCCTTCCAGTGGCCCGTTTGCAGATCTTCTGATCGATCTCTGCTAGCTCTTGATTGGAACCCAGGCGTTTGAGCACGACCCTGCGCGTTCCTTCCCTGGGTTCTCCGTATTGAGCGAAAAAAACATTCTTCACGTTGAAGAAGTCTAGAAAGCGCAGGCGACCCCACATCTCGAAGGTCACCTGCCCGTTCATGAACTTGCGGCACCAGCTAGTCCCAAAGCAAGCCGGACATTTATTGAGGCCTATAAATCGACGATCTGTGAGCTCGTTCCTCTGGAATGAGGCAAACAGGTTGTGTGTGTTCATCAGTAGGATGACAAAAAGTGCTACAATGAAGAGGAACTTGCCGCATCGGTAAACGCGGCCAAATTTGAGCGACAGTATCCGCAGCATGCTGATTGGCAGGAGTGCACTTAGAGTGAGTGCGGTTGATCTCTGTCAATGCAGCTCTTCCATCATTGCGATGTATACCATTATTATCATCCCCATCACGCTCATGTTAAGAGTGGTCCATGCTGGCAGCAGTGTTGCCTGTTTGGACCGTTGGTTTCAGGAGCCCCTCTCACCATGTTTAAAAGGAGGTTGTTCAGGTTTTAAGTTACGTTCAGGCAATATATAGCCACATCCTGATTCGATGTACCTGAAACAGATGAATGAAATATGATTAAGATATAATCAACAAAGTCATCCAAGAGGTCAAAGCAAAAGAATAAAAAGGTTTTATTCAGGGAAAGAGATAATTGATGACAATCATTGATGACGTGTATATGGACATCAGTAATCAAATTATTTACCTTAATTTAAACAAGGTAATAATATGGTTAAGGTGTTTATATGAGTTGTTTTTAGAATGTTCCTTTCATGTTCCTGTTTGACATGTTATAATACATAGATCTGTTAACAATTATGTCACCACGCTATGTTTCCTCAGGAGTTTCATGTAATTTCGGGTGTTACACTTTTGAATTTTTCAACTTTAACTGGAGTTTTGATCGTTCCACTATTCAGCATTCATGCCCTAGTGACAAACTCCAAGTTATTGGGTGCGAGTATGAAGTAAGGACTGGTTGGAGGTTGTTGGACTGGTTGTTTTAAAAGGAATTTGATACCAAATGCCAAATTGAAAGAAAACTTCTGCATTAAAAAGATGTAGATGCAGATGACTGTGGTCCTTAACTGACTCATTAGATGCAGAGAATAGTGTCAAACAGCTGTGTGCGAATGGATTATCCGGTCACAAAATGCAGCGAATAGAGACCTAAATAACGGTAATAGTTTGTTTAAGGAGTTTACATGTCTGTGCTGCACTTAATAATGAGATTAAAATAGGAATACTCCAATATGTCTTAAATCGATTTCGGTTTAACTCGATTATCATTTTAGTCGGACTAATGTCATCAAACATTTCTGTTTACATGGTAGACTCTTAATCAGAGTATTGTCTTAATCGTATTAAAAATCAAAGTACTGGTGCCCTTTAGAGGTGTGAACCTACACTGATCTCACAGTTCAGTTACGATTATCATGCCGTCGATTCGGTTTAATTTGATATCTCGATGCATTTATGATGCTTTTTCATACACAATTTTATATTTTACTTAACAGCACAACAATTCTTGTATTAAAATGTATAAATATATTTATATATTATTCCTAACACAATTTTGTCCTTTAATACAAACAATCAGGTAAATGAACTGTACCTTAAAAAACTCAAGTACATGCACAGAACAACATGAGCATTTATAGCTAATAAACAAATATAAATATCCTGCTCGCTTTGAGCCTTGTTGAGTGAGTTCTTACACCCCTCTAATTGGTCACGCGCTCAATAGAAAGGGCTGCGATTGGCTTTAATGCTCTGGCACTGCTCAGCGATGAGTGACACTGATAAATGGCAGCGGCGATCACATCTGATCCATGATGGACACGTTGGGGAAAACTCACTCTGCAAACACGTGCAATATAGCGCATATGAGATAAGTGATGTCAGTACATAATAACAGGTTATGATTATTACGAAACCGATACCAAACTGTTTGTGTCTGTAAATGTACATAATGTGCACTTTAGGTTCATCATGTCACCAAATAGTTTGTTTAGGTAAAATACAGTACATTTATTTCTGTTTCCACAGACAAAAGAACCAAAATAGTGAACCGTACCATACCATACTACTTTTATGGCACTAGAAAGATGGTAGAAAGATGTTAACCAATCAGAGTTTACTCTGTGCACAACGAAGTTGAGCGGGAGAACCGAATTAAGTGGTTTTGATTTACGTTTTTTATTTATGGTTATGACTGGAATTGAGGGTAATCTTTATTTTTTCATGTTGTCTGTTTTTAAGACAATTTATTACAGTTTTGTTTATCAAGCAGTTAGTACTACTGTGTACAGTATGTGTTTAACTAGAGTTGAGGTTAGTTAATCTTTATTTTATGCTGTCTGTTTTAAAGACAATTTTACAACAGTTTTATTTATTTAACTGAATACTGTGTTATTTCATTGTGAAATGTTTTGTTATGCACTTCTTGTGCACTGAATACATTTAGAATGCATGTATGTAGCTTGTTTGAAAAAGCAAAAACAGTTGCCAAAAATCGCAAATAATATGGCAATCGCAATATTCATTTATTCATTCATTCATTCAAAAAAAAAAAATAATAAATGATTATTTTGTCCATATTGCAGCCCTAGTACCTAGTAAAACAGTGCAGTAGCTGAGCTAGTCACTAATGTATACAAGACAAGGGAAAAAAACTTTCTATTTGCACACACTTGTGGCTAGGGTTGGGCGATACTGGTATTCGGTATCAATCGGTAGAGCCACACGGAATCTGCATGCGCAGAATTCCGCAGATTTCTGCAGATTTTTAGCCCATCAACAATTCTGTTCGATTCTGTTTACTTACTTGTGTAAATGTGTGTAAATTTATATTTATTCAGTTTTTAATTTAGAGTAATAATAATGACTAATATGAAAATATTCATATGATTTATTTACAATACAGTTTGTAAAGTACTATTTTCTGTCTTTTAGTAGATATTTTACATGAGAGACTTGCTTTGCTTACCAAATAAAGTGGATCTAATTGGATTTGCATTGTAAACATTAACTAAAAGTTAAAAAAATCATTCCGCATAAATCCGCAGATTTTTAACAAAATACTCCGCAGAAATAGCAAAAAATGTCCTAAGATTCCATCTGGCCCTACCAATCGGTAATGGAATTTGAAAACGTCTGTTGATTGATAACATTTGAGAGCTGTTAAGACGCATACACTATTGATTGGCTTTTGTGTTCATAGCCAAATGTTAGTGTTGAAATGTTAGCGGGAAATGGACATTTCTAAAATTTCAGTACTGATTGGTACCGAATACCAATATCATCCAACCCTACTTGCAGCGCTTCTACATTTAAAATGATAAACTTGCGTTCAAAATGCTCAAAATGCTTTCATCTTTGAGCGAACATTGTCAATTGCAACTTTCCTGCATACACCACATCTACCAAGTAATGGTCAATTTAAACTGCAGACAAATGGCAACAAAAATTTAGATGTTGGATTTAGAACGTTATCGAAAAATTACTGTCAAATTTACCCTCCAACTGACACGCACAATAAAAAAATAAATCAAATAAATCAATTAATCCTCCTCAGTGCTAAAATGTCATTCTAAGTGCTGCCTAGGGTCAGATTATGACAGAGCTTGCTCCATTTGTTTGAAAACCATGTCACACTGCTCAGACGTTCCAAGATCCAACAAATGCAGATTGAACATGCTCAGTCGGATGAAAACAAACTTGACCAACGGCAACAGACACCAACTAGGGTGTTCCTACTGCATGTGTGGTGAGAAATGGCCTTAACGCTACATTTGGACAAACACAAGTCTCATCAGGGTGACTCATATCAAACCGTATTGTACCGAACAATACAACTCAGTGTAAACAATGGCATTATTTAAATGGAAACAAACAAAAAAGGAACCAATAAAGAGAGAACCAAATAAACAACGAAGTTTATTTAGTGTCATCTTTCTTTTTTTTTTTTAAGCATTAATACTGTGAATTGTTTTAGCTAACCCTTTGCTGTACCTGCTTTTTTACTCTGATTCTGGTCAAATGAATGCACAAAAATCTGCAAACCACACCAGTGTAATCATTTTAAACAAATTTCAACAAGAGATCAATGCGACATAATATGAATATAAATACTATGTTACAAGTATTTTGATAGAAGAATATGTATATGCCATCTCAGTCCTACTTCAGAAACAAGACAAGTAAACTCTGGTCACAAATGTAAAGCTCAATGTAAAACTACCTTATTTAATAATGAGTACCGGTAATCATCAATTATTGCAGGTGTCAATTCTGATTTCGAGTAAATTCAGTGTTAGTTTTTAAAACAAAGGGTTTCATGAATGTTTCTCAAATATTCTAGAAGAAGCGAAGATAATTGTACAGTCAGTTTGCAGGTGCAGCAGATAATCCAGGCAGGATCGGGCTAGTCAAATGTGTCAAAGAAGATATGACTCAGTGATTACATCACTACCTTTGGATTCAAAAGACTGTTTCAAATGAGGCAACAGCAGGAACACTTTGAATACAGCATTCGGATAAATATCGGATAGAGCAGGGTAAAGCAGTTTTAATGAGAGTAATACCTCATAAGCTCATAAGACATGTTAATGTAGTGCCATTCGCACGAAGCCAAACACAATGAAATAAAGTCTGGTTCGTTTAGCTGCTTATAAAAAAAATGCCACCCACTATAGAGTAGGCATGGGCCGGTATAAAATTCTGAGGGTATGATAACATTAAATAAAAATATCACGGTTTCATGGTATGACGGTATTGTGGTTACTGCTCTAAAATATATTATTTTTAAATGTCAGGCTAACAAACAAAATCTTTTTCCCCTTTGAACACAATATATTTTATTTTGAGAAGCATTTAAAATATTTTGGGGCAGTAAACATGTCAGGCTAAATAATTCAAGTGAATCATTGACTTCTGTGGTCTTCATTTTTTTCAAAAGCACAAATTTCTTTACAACTTTCATTTGAAAAACTAAAAAAACTAAAATAAAATGTAAATAAAAAGTCTTACACATACCTTAGGAACAGTATAGCAGAAAATTTTGGCGGTATGAAAACCTTGACTATTCCATACCACGGTATATCTTGAAAACGGTTATCGTCCCATGCCTATAGAGCAAGAAACCAACATGTACAGCCCCAAACCACTATTGTGGTTGTTATATGTAACATACAGCTAGTTAATACATCTGAATCAACTAATAAAACAAGTGAGTGGGGGAAAACACAAAGATAATAGTGATAATTAGGCATGGGACGATAATCGTTTTCAAGGTAGACCACGGTTTGAAAAGTCAAGGTTTTAAAACCGCTAACATTTTCAGCTATAGCGTTCCTAAGGTATGAGTCAGATTTTTTTTGAATTTATGTTTTTTTTTTTTTTGTTAGTTTGTTTTTAGGACAACAGTATCTCAGCAGAAAAGATATCCAAAGATGCCATTGTTGAAATTGTAATGAAATCTGTGTTATTGAAACTAATGAAGACAGCAGAAGTCAATGATTCCTTTGAATTATTTAGCCTGACATGTTTGCTGTCCAAAATACTTTAAATGTTTCTCAAAATAAAATGTATTGTGTTCAATAGGGAAAAAGTTTTTGTTTTTTAGCCAGACATTTAAAAGGAGCATATATTAGATCAGTAAATCACAATATCACCGTGATATTTTTATCCAAGGTTATTATACCGTCAGAATCTTATTCCAACCCATGCCTAGTGGTAATACTGAATAGCATCATGACATATCAACAACACCTATTGGAAGATTTGGTTATTTTTAAATTTTAAAGGGAAATCAACACTTGTATAATATCATATAACATGATGTTTTGGGTATTTCAAACCCTAATAACGAATAAAAACAGTGAGACACAATACAACAGTTAAATATGTCATGACATAGCTGCAGTAATGCGTTGATGTCAACAATTATGTAGACTACAAAAATGCTTTTTTTTTTTTTAAAGATTATGCCTGCATGCTGCTTCAGGACAAATCCACAGAGAAAATGTATTGCAGTAACCTAGACCATAAACATCAACAGTTTGGAAATACTTTGAAAAGAGGCCGCAGTGGCATAACTTTGCTTTGAAAAGTGGTGGGGAAAGTGAAGAGTGATGGTCACTATAAAGTAATAATAAACAGATCAGGACAAAAGCATTTAACTGTGCTGTGAAATAATCAGTGATGGAATGGAGTGCGTTTTTTGTTCTGGTGAACCAACACAAACACAATTTAGTGGCTAGTTCGTACAATCTAATTCTACTCCTTTTTTTGAAATCGTATATTTTTGTACAACGAAACTCGAATAAATTCATAAGAATTAGCCACTAAACTGACAAATGTAAAATAGTTACTAATCGTAATCAAGTTAAAATGTTCAACTAATCGAGATTTTCATTTTAGACTTTAAAAATTCGCGATTTTAGCACATGCAATTTCTAAATCACAAAGACTGCAATTTCATCTATTAATTCAATTTTGTTCACGTTCTTGTGCGCATGATTTTAATATGTTAACCAATCAGAGCTGACGCAGCACACCGAGCAATTACAGCTAAGCTGAGCAAGAGAAAGATGTTAACCAATCAGAGCTTACTCTGCGCACAACGAAATTGAGGAGGAGAACCAAATAGGTGCTTTTGATTTACGTTAGTTTTTATTTATAGTTATGCCTGGAATTGGGGTTAGTTCATCTTTATTTTTTCATGTTGTCTGTTTTTAAAACAATTTATTACAGTTTTGTTTATCAAGCAATTAGTAATACTGTGCACAGTATGTTTTTAACTAGAGTTGAGGTTAGTTAATCTTAATTTACTTTATGTTGTCTGTTTTATAGACAAATTTCTACAGTTTTATATATTAAACTTATTACTATGTTATTTCATTGTGACATATATTGTTATTCACTTCTTGTACACTGAATACATTTAGAATGTGTTCATGTAGCTTGTTTGAAAAAGCAAAACCAGTTGCCAAAAATCGAAAGTAAACTCGCAATCGCAATGTTCATATAAAAAAAAAGAAAAAAAAAAGAAATTGCAATATGATTATTTTGTCCATATTGCACAGCCCTAAACAACAGCAAGGAATAGTGTGGAAGTTAAAACCTGGCTAACTTATTCAAATAGTTTAAAGCAACATACAATTATTTGTTGTCATTAAATATTTTGCAGTGTAAAGTCAAAAGCTGAATGTTTTCATGATTTAGTCAAATAGCAGCATGGAAACTGAAGAAAGACTGAATGTATGCATGCTAATGTTTTTCATGGGGGTTCTATTGCGGCTCATGTGAGTAAAGCTGTACTCATTTTCTGCCTCTCCCTCAGCACTTTACGAGCGGGGGAAAAGGTCCAATAAAAACCACACCTCATCACAGAGAGGGAGAGCTCGGATAACTACACAGCCTTCACGCCGGACATGTTTTCCATACAGGAAAAAGACACCAAGCTCTCGCAGCTTACAACTTCTCAGACTCTCTTCGCATTGAGCGCAAAACTTCTTCAGAAGGGATAAGCAAGGGTAAACAAACCTGGAAAACGTCTGGCAGATGGTGACGGCTTTCAAGATGATTCATCAACATTAGATTCAAAGAACAAACCTGGGCTCCAAAAACCGCAAAACGAATCCAGAGTCTAGTTAAAACGTTCAACATTTACCCTCACAAATGAATTGAAACAATGAGAGCGTTTGAGAATGCCATTGAGCCCTTTCACACAATGCAAACTTTCCTCATCTCGCTCTCTCTACAAATTCTGACAAATTTCCAATTGCAGAACTCGCACGGAGAGCCAGGAACTTAAACTATTTACTAAAACGTCTCCAAAGGATCTCGGTAGTTTCACACATGCTCAAACTGCAAACAGAAAGTCAACACTAACTAATTAAAAATCTAAAAAGTGCCCCAGCATAACCTCGAATTGAAAATAAACCGTAAGCGTGACTGGCCTCACACGAACAGCCTTCTTACTTCTCTATAAACGCTTAAACTATTTGTGCTGAGTTGTTCACTGTTGCATGCGGTTTTAAGTTGCACCACTCAGTGGTATTGAAAGTGAAAAACCACAGCCGTCACAGTTATTGACTGTATGCGTCAATAATGTTTGATCACACAACGTGGTTGAGCTCTTGTGCTGCAAGTACATCAGTCCAAACCAAACAGATTAAAAAATAAAAGATAGAAATTATCTTTGCTCTGCATGTAAGAAAGCCACACAGAACAGGAACCAAGCAGAAATGTCAGGGGGGCAGAAGTCAGCTCTGCACTTTACACTTTTATGTGATTGATGGCTGTGCTGGGTGAAAGCAAGTGGGTGACCTACATGAACTACCCTTAAAGGGATAGGTCACCCAGAAATTACATTTACAAAGGCTCATGTCGTTCCAATCTCGCTTGCCATACAATTTCTGTCAAGACATTTTGACAAATAGTGATACTTTTCACCTTCGTGGAGTGAAAATGTATGGGGTTCAGAGACTATGTCAAATAGGAAAAAAATGAAACAACACATGAAAATCATCATGATGGCAGCACATTTGAGTCATGCGCTGTATTCCAAGTCATGCCATATGAGATAGATAGATAGATAGATAGATAGATAGATAGATAGATAGATAGA
>CAIGQQ010035826.1:7671681-7728356 GCA_903798035.1 Danio albolineatus | reverse complement strand
ATATATATATATATATATATATATATATATATATATATATATACATACATACATACATATAATCTCATTTTCATTTCAATATACAGTGATTAACCACACAAGATATATTTACCTTCACCTTCAAAAACATTATTTCACAGGAAAATAGCATATCAATTATCACCATTCACCTATTCATATCTACATCAATACAACGGTTTGACAGTTGAAGACATTAACAGTTCAACATTACGACAGTTCAAAGCATTCAAACACATTTGCATCTCATTATTTGTGCCATTAAATCTTTGATTAAACTAATCAACAAACCGTTAAAGAAACAGGAAAGGTCAAATTCCGCATTATTCCGCTTGGTGTCAGTGATTTTAATTTATGCACTGTAAAAAATCTTATGTGCTATTTACTTAAAAAAATAGTGGTAACACTATTGCACGCATTATTTTTAAGTAATTTCCAATACTTGATTTTTTTAGCAAAAAACACTTGAATGAATCATGTGAAAATTGCTAAATGTTTTGAGTGAAAGATGATAAATGTAATATTATTAGTGGAATGTGCTTTTATATTTTAAGCAAATCCACCACAATTTACTCATGTTTATATTTTTAGCAAAAACCACTTGAATAAATCATGGGAAAAATACTAGGTATTTTTGAGGGATAGATGATGATTTTAATATTATTGGTGGAATGTGCTTTTATAATTTAAACAAATCCACCACCATTTACTCATATTTATTAATGAAAATTACTTATTCAAAAAATGTAAAATATATAATTTATAATTAAATACACACACAATGCATTTTTGTCAAATATCATTTTATTACATGTTCCACTGATAACAAAATGGTACAATTAGTTAAACAAATCTATTTAAAATTTACAGCAATGTTGAGCTCTGAAAAAAATTCTTTATCCATGTGATGGAAAAAAATGTTCTGTCAACTTTCTTTTGTGGGAATAGTCACATTTTAGATTGCATAACACATAAAACCAGTATAAAAGCTGTATATTAAAATATTAGCAACACAGTCAATCAATCATTCAATGCAGGTTAATTTCCTCAAAAGGGTGTAGCAGTGAATTTGTGTCAGAAACTTTTATATAAAGTTTGTTTGTGGGTGATTTTAATTTGGGGAATACTTGTGTAAATCCAGCCAGCCATGACTCGCTCATCCTCCATGACAATGCAGAAGTCCTCATGGTTGGTCATCCCTCTGGCAGACAGCAATTCTCTGTGCAATCCCACACTGTAAAATAAACATTCTGTTCATTATTATGAAATTATGCAATTGTAAATTTCAAATATTTAAGGTTTACTAAAACACATTAAGGAAATACATTAAGGAAATTAACCATTTCTTTGTATCTCTGTAAACAATAATTCTCCAAAATGCTTGAGTAGACATTGCTGACTGACTCTATAACACAAGTACACAAATATTTTGACTTATAATGGACTGGGTGTTTTCAAAAGGTAAACTAGTGTCTAAAGAAATAAGTTTATAAAAAAAACATGTTTACACTGTACAAGGAATATTGCATTCAACAATGTAGTGTTTGAGCTATATTTTAGGTTTTTTTTTTATAAAAATGCAGCAATATAAAATGCAGTTTTCTGAAAACCAAAAATATCTGAAATGGTTTCAAACACTTACATTGCACTCCTCGATGAGCTCTTCCTCTTTTTCATACAAATAGACCAGCAACAGAGGACGACATCTCTCGTCTCATTCCTGATTTAATGTGAGGTCAAATGCAACAAAAGTGTAGAAATAAGTAATATTGCCTAATAATAAAGAAGAAGAAGAACAACAATAATAATAAACTAACAACATTATAAAAAATACCTGCTGTTTGGCACCCATTCTGGGAAAATACTGTTTTCTTCATTAATCTGAAAAATTAAGCAAACAAATATTAGTATTTATATACAGTATTATAAATAAACACACTACATTACATCATCAATGCTGTAAAAGGAACCTTATGAAATAGAAAAACACTAGATGTGCATAAACCCCATTGAATAGCTAAAGCTAACTTAGCTTAGCTTAGCTTAGGGTTACCATTTAACTGTTGTTTGTCCACCCCGCTTAAATGTTGTCTGATCACTGCTGTTAAATATGACAATGCAAGTAATTTGTTCAATTTCAATATATAATTCAGAATGAACATTGAAGCAAATCAATTTCAAACATGAATGGGTGGTTAAAAATACTTGTGTATCCCTGAATACATCGTATGGCAAAAACTAAGTTCCTTAACAAGCTTGAACAGCATGTGTCTTTCCTGAAAGAGCATATTTAGGACAATAAAAATGATAAACTGTAAATGCTTACCTCTTAACATGCCCACTGTCGATCTGCTCCTTCAAAATGTCATCTGATCACTGCCGTTGTTGAGATTCAAATGCAAACATCTCATTCAGATTCACATAATTGAGTGAATTTTCTTAAAATAAAGGTGAAACCATCTTTTCTCAATTTTATTAGCTTAGTTGGTTTCTCAAATTAAGCCTAATAATTGCACTGGTTTGCTTAAAAAGATAAGTGAAATTCATATCTTGATTTTATTAGCAAAATTTTCTCAATATTTTATAATAAATCCAGAATATATATATTTTTTAAGAAAATTTGCACATTATTTTTGATGATCACATTAATTTTTTTAATGAAAATTACAAGCCTCAAGATTCATTTTTTACAGTGTGAATCCAGAACGCTTCTCTTTGTAGTAATCTTTTATTCAGATTACCTATTAAATTAATAAAGAAAAATTCCAATAGTTTGGGTTTTAATGAACAATAACAACACTGATGATTAACATCAGAAAACAGCCACTGCTGTACAAACTAAGAAACAAACCTTTAAAAAAGAATCATGCAACCCACAGCTCTCTAGCTAAACATGCACACATAACAAAATGATGTTTCCATTATGTTTTTTTACTGTAAATAAAAAATAAAACAGCATCCATTATTTCCTAGTGGAGAAAGACAACGACAACATCAAGATGTGCTAGGCAGAATGCTATTACAGGTGCATTAAGGTGTGCGTTGCTTTCCATGTTTCCAATAATGCATCTAGAAGCATCGGGCATAAATCACTGCTGGACTGGATACTGTGCATATTGTCCATAACAAAGCATCTGGACCAACAGCAATGAGCAGAGAGAGAGAGAGCCTGAGGGCTGCTGGCATCGGTGTGGTGTGTCTGGTCACTGTACACTGACTGCCAGGCATTTGGAACTGTGGTTGGCTTTATTTCGCAGCTAAACCGAAGCCCAAATCTGCCATTCCAATTATTCAAATGTAGTTAAAGCAATCTAAGGTGTAATCATTACACAATTACCTCTGATGGATTAACTGTGGTAGTTTTTTTGACTGACTGACTGCTTTGTGACGTCACAGTGGGCCTCACATCAAAAAGGGTCGCTGGTTCAAGCCCCAGTTGGGTCGGTTGGCATTTCTGTGTGAAGTTTGCATGTTTTCCCTGTGCTGTGGTTTCCTTCAGGTGCTCCGGTTTCACCCCCAGTCCAAAGACATGCGCTATAGGTGAATTGGACAAGCTAAATTGGCCATAGTGTATGAGTGTGAATGCAAGAGTGTATGGGTGTTTCCCAGTGCTGGATTGTGTCTGGAAGGGCATCCGCTGCATAAAAAAACCCCACTTGAATAAGTTAGTGGTTCATTCTGCTGTGGCAACCCCTGATGAATAACACGGGGCGTCAGCGTCAACGTTTCCTATTCACTTTGAATGGGTGACGTCAGGCGTTGCCGAACTGCATTCTGGATCTGTCGGCGCCGCTTCAGTGGTGTTGCTCACTGCAGAAGTTGGGACTTTTTCAACTTTTCAAGTGCCAACGGAAGCGTCAGCCAATCAGATCGCTGTATGCAAATACACCAGCCCAGACAGTAGCCGATTGTTGACTAATTTCATTGGCTGACGCTGCAATGATGGTCGCGTCAACCCCAATTTCAGACATGCCCTCTGTCAAGCGTTGACGCTGAAGCCTTGTGTGAATGGGGCGTAAAGGGACTAAGCCGAATTGTGTACAACAAACACACTATACGCTGTAAAAAAAATGCAGGGTTCCACACAATTCCTTTATGTTGTCCCAACACAAATTGATTACGTCAACGTAATATTTTTTTATTTAATTAATTAATTAATTAATTCATTCATTTATTTTACTAATTTAACTGGATGGAACGTAAAACAATTAAGTTGTCTTCAAAAATCCTTAAGAATTGTGTTGGTTCAACTCATTTTAATTAAGTAGTTTAAACAAGCAGCCAACATCAGCTATTGAATGTAGCCTACTGTAATTGTCACTCCATAAGCTCTACAAATACTTACTGTAAATATTTTACAACACACTTGAAATACATTGTTTCTATAGATGATAGCATAATAACTTGAAATGGCACTTTGTGGGATTGTCATTCTTTCCTTAATCAAAGCCTTTAAATACAAACGTGAACCTTTTTCTTTATGTTTGATTTACTTTGCTGCAAATCCGACTTTGTAATATTGTGATTTACTTTGTAGATGGATGGCATTAACCCTTTAACTACCCCACCAAGAATAAAAAATGTTTGGATTGCATTTCTTAACTCCTAATGTCGCTAGTTAACAATTTATTCAAACATTTTTTTGAATACTAAATCATCTTTATTTTGTTAAGTATGCCATAAACTATTTCAGATTTTTTTGTTCTGTTTCATACAATCACACAATCAAGTGTAGTAGTGCAACAGGATTATGTTTGTTTGATTTTCTTTGTAAACCAACAATGCTGTGTGTGTGAACCATTATTTAAACCATTGATTTAAATGTATGCCACAGCCATACCAGCAGCCTAAGACTGGCTACTCACTGAAGCTAAGCAAGGCTGAGTTTGGTCAGTTTCTGGATGGGAAACCACATGAGAAAACCAGGTTGCTGTTGGAAGTAGTGAGGCCAGCAGGGGGCGCTCAACTTGCAGTCTGTGTGAGTCTAAATGCCCCAGTAAAGTGAAGGGGACACCATACTGTCAGTGGGTGCTGTCTTTCGGATGAGATGAGGTCCTGACTCACTGTGGTTATTAAAAAGGTCCAGGATGTCCTTTGAAAAAGAGTAGGGGTTTAACCCCAGCATCCTGGATCTTACCGAACATGGCCTCCCAATCATCCCCATCCACTGAATTGGCTCTATCCCTGTCTCTTTACTCCACTAATAGCTGGTGTGTGGTGAGCACACTGGCGCGGTTGTTATGTGGCTGCCGTTGCATCATCCAAGTGGAATGATCCCCCTCATGATGCCCTGGATGTATGGCCATACACGATAAATGTGCTATATAAATACACATTACATTATATTAAACAGTCATTCTTTAAATGACTTTAACAGTCATTATTTAAAACAGCAAAAACATGGTCAACCGGCTGTCAAAGGGTTAATGATGGCTTTTAATAATTTTGACAAACAGACAGACATGTAACAGAGTTGAAGACAGAATTTTTACCCCTCCTCTGAAATTCGAATGATTTTTCGAATATTAGAAATACTCACAATATTTCCTATTATATATATTTTTTTCTGTAGAAAGTCTTATTTTTTTAGTCTGGCTGGAATAATAATAATAAAAAAACTACTAAAGGTCAGTAGTAGGATTTGTTGTTTTTTCTACAGAACAATCCACTGTTGTCCAATGACTTGCCTAATTATCCTAGTTAAGCCTTTAAATCGTATTTAAACCTGAATACTAGTATCTTGCAAAATAGCAAGCAAAACATCATTGCAAAGATCTAATATATTAGTTAGTTATTAAAATAAATAGTTATTAGTGTTCCTGTGTTTAAAAATGTCTACTGTAAAAAAAAAAAAAAGGTGAACATAAAAAAAAAGTAAAAAAGAGTGGAAGGTGGAGTAGGTGATCTGCCAAAATGCTAACCGTTTAGCATATTATCTTCGGATGGCAGAGGAGGGACTGTGTTTTAAAGCCATGCCTCCTGAAATCGGGAACACCCGCACCGCGACATGACAGCAGACAACCCACTACTACATGTCATTCATGAGTTAGAAATGTAGTTAGTGTTTGGCCAGCGACGTGCAGGAATTACACTTGTTACTAAGCCACACTTAAATGCTATTTCAGAGCGAATATTCAGAGTAGCATGGTAAACAATATAGGAGGCATTATTCAAAAATTAACCAATGTGAAGATAAAAGCGGCGCCACGGTGGCGTAGTGAGTAGCACGTTCGCCTCACAGCAAGAAGGTCTCTGGTTCGAGCCTCGGCTGGGTCAGTTGGCCTTTCTGTATGGAGTTTGCATGTTCTCCCCATGGTCGTGTGGGTTTCCTCCGGGTGCTCTGGTTGCCCCCACAAGTCCGAACACGTGGTATAGGTGAATTGGGTAAGCTAAATTGTCCGTAGTGTATGAATGTGAATGAGTGTGTACGGATGTTTCCCAGAGATGGGTTGCAGCTGGAAGGGCATCCACTGTGTAAAACAAATGCGGTTCATTCCCCTGTGGCGACCCCGGATTAATAAAGGGACTAGCTGAAAAGAAAATGAATGAATGAATGAATGAATATAAATGCAACTTCAGCTCCGTAAAGCAGGCTTAGCTTTAAAGCTAATAGACTTCTAGCGCTAAATAGCTTTATACCGCTATTTACTTCTGTTTTGTTGTTAAACTAAATAAAAATCTACATTATCGATGCTGTAAAAGGACCTTAAGAAACAGAAAATAGTCACATCAAGCTTTCATCAGGAGATTTCAGTGCAAACAGCACTTCACTGCATACTGTATAACCCATTCGTATAGCACAACCCAATCTACATCAGCTTTTTGTGACTCAAATAGTTTTAAAACATAGCATTACCTGTCTAACAGAAATACTTCAGCCATGGTGTCGTCCTTCCTCCAGCATGCAAAACTAACTCCAATATTGATTCAGAATTTGAAAAAGTTTCAATTCAGCATCTGATTTTTCCACGACTGTCACTGTCTCGTTTGCACATGTCATGAACGCGCTAATGGCTGATATACGTAAACAGAGATGCGCACAAGCTCAAATCTACATTTGTTGACGGACAGTTTGGGCCACTTATCGGATTTATGGGAGATGTCGGTCCAACAATATTTAATTGGATGAATTTATTTTTGGTTTTATGCCTTACCCAGAATATTAAAACACATATAAACACATTTAGATCATTTACTTTAATCAGACTGTGAAGAGACTTTCAACCAGCACAACAAATAATGTTTCTGAAGACAATCACCTACTGCACTTTTAATATCACAGGAGGGCTAGTAGCATTGTCTTCAACTGTAGATAGCAAAAGACCTCAGTATTTTCCTTCCCTGCTAACCAGAAGAAACAAAACATGTCTTAACATGCACAGGAGCTCCAATGGTGAATCAACCTTATGAATTGTAAGGTGGCTCTGCAGCATGAAAGAATTACAAGATGGAAGATTGCTAATGTTTATTTTGTATTTTGTTGTCCTTGCTTGCTTCATTGTTTTCTGTTTGTCTGACAACTACTGGACTACATTTAACGTTAAGTAATGAACTATTTAATTCACTAAAGCCATCATAAAGGAGTTTCAGAGCTTAAGACTGAATATAAGTACATTCTCCATACAGAGCAGTATGGAAACAATGGGAGAAAGTGAGGAAACATAGTTGCTGTTCAACAAATCTCTCTCCAGAGATCCGCAATTCACTTCTGTTGACTGCGAGTGTTCTTTTCACGTCAAACTGACATTTAGTGGTAAAAAAAAACGTCAAGACAGACCCTGAGGGAGGGTAAACAGAAGTGCTTTAGACAGGGTGGGTCGGTTCATTGGGTGTGCTCTTTTTTGTTGATGCTTTTGGGTTTGAAAAAGTTGCCGCTTCAAAACTCTGTTTTTTTTTTTTTTTCTCAAGAATCCTCTGAAGCTATTGGTCGATATATCCGACTGAATAGTGTAAACTTTGCTCTTTGGCTTTCTGACATTTGCACAAGCTAAAATCTTTTGTTTTCTTCTCTTTTGTTGTGTATTTACTTTGTGGGGATATTTGGTTTATATGACATGGAGAAACAATAATGTTTTTGGTCTCAAATATTAACATTAATAATTAATAATACTATTAATTAATGAGATTTTGTTGTCCTAGAAATGAAAACTGAGTAATTAATTACCCTCAGTTTGTTCCAAATAACTGAGACCATCCGTCTTTAGAATACAAATTAAGATAATTTAGGTGAAATCTTATGGCCTGTTTTCACTTTATGGTGCGGTACAGTATGGTACACTTCGGTACACTTTTATGGCCTTTTCTGCTGTCAAAAGGTACCAAAAAGCGAACCATACCGTACATGGCCGGATTAACCAAAGGGCATCATGGGCTTGGGGTATTATGGGCCATTATGGACACTTGGGGCCCCCTATGAGTGGGGAAAATGCCAATTTCGGAGTGTCTGTTTAGGCTAAGTGCAAATAGTGCATCTTGTTGGGATTTCCGCTCAATATTACTTAAGAGTGTTATTTACTTCAGCATGAGTGTTGTAGCTTGTAAAGTGCATGGAGACATATTTTGATGCCATCGATCATGAACCTGGTTCGAATCCACCATCTTCTGAACTCATTATTTTTTTACTCTCCATTAAGTTACATACCTGGCATTACACGTTAGCGACATCTTTATAGAATATAGAACATTGTAAACAAGTTAGTGACATATTTATAGTACATTGTAAACAAGTGTTTACAATGTTAGGCGCCTTTTTCCGAGCCCTGGTTTGCCTGTTAATCATCATTTTCATTGCTACGCAGATGACACCCAGCTCTACCTATCTACCAAACCCAACCTCAAACTCCCACCTTCATCCCTTACTAACTGCTTTTCAGACATCAAATCCTGGTTTACCTCAAACTTCCTGAAATTAAATGACAATAAAACCGAACATTTACTCATAGGTACACGATCCACTTTAAACAAAACACATACGTTTTCTATTCCCACAGATGATTCTGTCATCAGCCCCTCCATTCAGGTCAAGAGTCTGGGGGTCATCTTCGACAGCACCTTTTCATTCACTGCACATGTTAATAATGTCACCCGGTCTGCTTATTTCCACCTTCGCAATATAAATCGTTTACGTCCTTCCCTCACACCTCAATCAACTGCCATTCTTGTTCATAGTTTAGTCACATCCCGTTTAGACTACTGTAATTCACTTCTGTTTGGTCTCCCTAATAAAACTCTTCATAAACTACAACTGGTACAAAACGCGGCAGCCCGTATCATCACAAAAACCAAAACTTCTTCCCAAAAACAACTTCTTCTCACTTTTAAAGCCATTCACAATCTTGCTCCGCCATACCTCACTAGTTTAGTTCATATCGCCACACCTTCTCGAACACTCAGGTCTTCTTCTTCCATTCACCTCACTGTTCCCCCTGTTCGCCTTGTTACCATGGGGAGCAGATCCTTCAGCCACTCTGCTCCTCAGCTTTGGAATTCACTTCCTCCTGATCTCCGTAATTTAGACTCTCTTTCACAATTTAAAACCAAACTCAAAACACATCTGTTTAAAGCAGCCTACTCTTTTTAGCTCAACTGCATTTTTAAATTTTGACTTTTATATTGTGTTTTTATTTAAACTGACTGTTCTTAATGTCTTGTACGGTGACCTTGAGTGTCAAGAAAGGCGCCTTTAAATAAAATGCATTATTATTATTAATGACACATGCCTTAAGAAAGGTGCCTTCCTCTATAAAAAACCGTATTGCTTAGACAACTATATATTTCCTCTAAGAAAATTGTCACAATCCTATATCATTATTATTGTCATCATTATATTTATTTGATCAAAAAGTAAGCCGGTTTTTAGTTTATTACTTTTTTTTTATCTAAACAGAATGCTGTAATTGGTCAATCGCGGAAACGCCAGTTTTGAAATAACCCACGCTGAATTGAGCGGACTGTAGTGTAGTTGTTGTCTTAGATCAAAATGAGTGGACAAGTGGATTTACTGTAGCAAACGCAAGAGAAAAAGATGAGGGATGCATCTTTGAGGCATGTTCCATACTCACCTTCTTCAAACAGCCCCATGATCAGGAGTATGAGGGTACAGATGAAGACGTTATTGTAACATTAGATGAACAAGCTAGCATTAACCAGGCAGAGGAGGCTAACGGTAGTGCAGCGTAGAGTAGATTCATTATGTGTCTGAATAGGAGACAGAAAAAACCCACAAAGAGCAGAGAGATGAGAGGCATAGTGTGTGTGATTTTGGATACTTTCAGGTTTATAATCAAGTTGACCTCTGCTGTTTGCCTACTTTTCATCATGAGAAGAGACAGTAAATTATTAATAAGTGCATGTATTATGGACATAAATTCATAGAACTAGATTGGAGAAGCATTATATTATATGCCAAAAATATGCTTTAGAAGTTTGTAGAAGTTATACGTCAAATAACTTTTAAATATATATATTTTAGTTCTGCTTCAGTGAACTTGAAAAAGTTTACACCTAGGTTCACTTAAGGAAGGCACAGTGTCACCAGCTCGGACCCCATCAATCCCCTTGCTGGCCAGCAGAGGTCTCTCTCACCGGACTTCTAGCACTACATCACCCATAAGCCCCGCACATACACTGATTGTGCAACACCTGACTCTCATCAACACACACATACATAAAAAGCAGCACACACGCTCACCTCTTTGCGAAGTCTTGTTTGCACCGTCAACAATTCCGAGCGGTCATCCTGATTCCTGCCTGATCCTTGTTACCAACCCGGACTGTTTATCGACCTTGCCTGCCTGCCTGCCGCCTGCCTGCTCAGACCCTTTGCTATCCTTGTTACATTGACTCTCGCCGCCTGCCCCTGATCCATGCCTGTTCAACTTATCTACGAGTGTTTGCTGCCTGACTTTCGACTGTGTTTGCCTGTCCCTCATGTGAGTTCGCTTAACAGCACTTTGTGTTAGTTTGTTATTAAACTGTGTTTAATAAATATACTGCAGACGGATCCCTCTCTGTCAGACTCCTCGTTACACACAGGATTATCAAAAACATGTAAATTTATTGATAATAACTTTTATGGATGAACATAGGAAGACCATGGGGTGAAATCGGAGATCAACTGAGACTACCGGACGAAGCCTGAATGAAACTAAGGGGTATAAATACACAGGAACATCATGACAATAATTACACACAGGGGATAAACACAGGTGAAGGTGATGAACATTAACAAATGGCGGAAACTGGAACAAAGGAGCACATGGGGAAGGTCACATGACAAAAACAAACACATGGAAGACTGGATGTGACAGTATACTAAAAAAAGACAATACTTATCACTAGTTTTATTAGTATTTTTGTGTGCTTTAAATGCCTTAAAAATAAGTTAAATCTTTGTAGACTATAAATAATTACTATCATTTATGTAAAAATGTGGGCAACAAATTGTAAATTAATTTTATTAAAAATGTTAAGGGCGACACAGTGGCGTAGTGAGTAGCACGATCGCCTTACAGCAAGAAGATCACTGGTTCGAGCCTCAGCTGGGTTAGTAGACATTTCTGTGTGGAGTTTGCATGTTCTCCCTGTGGTTGCGTGGGTTTCCTCCGGGTGCTCCGGTTTCCCCCACAAGTCCAAAGACATGTGGTACAGGTGAATTGCTAAATTGTACGTAGTGTATGAGTGTGTATGGATGTTTAGATATGTTGCAGCTGGAAGGGCATCCGCTGCATAAAATTAATGCTGGATAAGTTGGCGGTTCATTCCGCTGTGGCGACCCCAGATTAATAAAGGGACTCAGCTGAAAAGAAGATGAATGAATGAATGAATGGATAAAAATGTATTATTATTATAATTATTATTGTTATTCTTTTTTTTTAATTTCAGGGTGTGGCCGGGTAGGGGCCCTACAAGACAACGTGCCCAGGGGCCTCTGAATTCTTAATCTAGGCCTGATATTAATACAAAAATCAAGAAATAATGCCATCATGCCTACAGACCAGACGAGCAAAAATCAAGCACCATCTTTTAATACATCTCCATGCAAGCTGCCTTCCAATTAATCTCCGCTACTACCTAATTTGTAGGGATCCATCATATCTTTTCCAAACAACCATCAATCTCTCAAATCAGTTTTTCAAGTGAGGCTGAATTATCAATCCTTTGAAGTGACGTGCTGACTTAATCTGCATATTTGTCATCTCAATCTCAGTGTGAGGTCCAGATGTCCCTATTCATTTCTCTCGAAATTTGTGCGGAATGAGGCACTGCCAGACATCATAAACAAGGTTAATATTCATAGACGTGTGAGCTACTGCAGTATGCGATTGCTTCTTTCTTCCCAAGGCCTTCATTGTTCCATTTTACTGTTGTCTTTACCACGGTAAAACAAGAATACATGGCTTTTTTTTTTGGCCAGAAAATACAACAGTATATTATCTTAGTAGCTTTTTAGTAGTTTTAGAACTCATTTCTAGTCTTCAGATCAATTTTTCAACCCTTATGACAAATAAAGTTTATAAAAATTAGGTGATGTCTTAAATCTGGCAACCTATTAACAAATTTAATGTCCACCGTAAGCTATACTCAATTATTGAACACACTATTCCTGCATCCATATTACTCCAATAACTTCCAAGCCTTCATAAATCATTTATAACACACCCTTTGAACGGCAGACGTATTTATATCACACCTTCTAGTATACTTATTTAAATCTCCTTCATTCTGGTGCACGCTTTTGTGAAACTGCTTTATTATGTTCTCAGATGCCATATAGCATACACCTTTACATTGACAAAATACCACAGAATGTTACGAATGTCTGGAATTTGATGCCATTGTATTTAATATAAGACTATTTCGTGTTGATTTTTCACAAGCTTGTACAAATCAAATCCAAAAGAAACACCATGAAAGTTTAATGGCCTTTTAGTGAAAACTACTGATTGACAGACAGTTCCAAAAAAACCCACAGATGGTACACTTTTTTAAAAACTCTATTGAAGTGCATTACAGAGCTGCTTGCTAATTGAGTTCCGTGCTTAGCTAAACACATCATGTTGGAGTATGACGACGCTCACTGTACTATTATAATCGTCAAGGGAGAAGTGTTTTGACTCCGGGAGTGTGCTGTTACATAATGGATGAGTCAAAGGCTGCAGCAGAAGCTCAGAGGTACTTTGAGAGTTTGGAGTACATAAACTCTTTAGTTTTTATGGCTGTCTCCAAAAAGGGAAATCTTATTATCAAAAGCAAAATGTGAGTGTGTATTGAGGAAGGCCAATTGTGGTGGCATGAAATCTCTTTCAAATGTGAAAACGTTCTTGGAAATTAATCTTCTTTATTTCAGGAATGGCATGCAAGCATATATACTACCTCAAATCAGAAAAAGTTTGGACAGAATGGAAGACGCAAACAAAAAAAGAAGTGGTAGTAGTGATTTTTAACTTCACGTTAACTTGTATTTCATTGCAAACAATACAAAAAATATAATTTAATGTGTTCCTCGTGATTTTATTTAATTTTTTTTCGAAATAAACTTGTATTCCCATTTTGGTTCTCGCAACACATTTCAAAAAACATCGTGACAGGAGCAATTTAGGCCTAGTAATCAGGTAAATTAGTTAAATAATGACGTGATTTGAAACAGGTGATCTTAACAGGGGGTTGTAATTTTCATTTGGTACAAAAGCGGCATTCAATAAAGGTCTAGTCCTTTAGGAGTAATGATGGGCCAAAGAGGATAGAGGTACTTGACTGGCCTGTCTGCTGTCCCGATGTGTCTCCAATAGAGAAAATGGGGTGTATTTTGTAACGGCAAATGTGACAACGAGGACTCCATACTGTTGTCTACCTTAAAGGCTCGTACACACCGGGACGCTTTTCGTTTGCATTTATCGTCAGCGTTTTTCGAGACGTTTTTCCGCATTCAAGCCCAAGCGTTACTCCAGCATCATCTTTGTGCCACGGTGTGTCTTTACATTTAAAAACACAAATTGCAGTGCAGCGCCACGGTGGCCTAGTGGTTAGCACGTTCGCCTCACAGCAAGAAGGTCGCTGGTTCGATCCCCCGCTGGGCCAGTTGGCATTTCTGTGTGGAGTTTGCATGTTCTCCCTGTGGTTGCGTGGGTTTCCTCCGGGTGCTCCGGTTTCCCCCACAGTCCAAAGACATGCGGTACAGGTGAATTGGGTAAGCTAAATTGTCCGTAGTGTATGTGTGTGAATGACAATGTATGGATGTGTTTCCCAGAGATGGGTTGCGGCTGGAAGGGCATCCGCTGCGTAAAACAAATGCTGGATAAGTTGGCGGTTCATTCCGCTGTGGCGACCCCGGATTAATAAAGGGACTAAGCCGAAAAGAAAATTAATGAATGAAAATGAAATTGCAGTGCAATTTTTTTTAAAGTGATCATGAGGGTATCCACACACTGTCACTGAGTGCCTGTATACGGCAACTTTAAACACTGAGTTTTTTCCGATTGGCCTGCTGTTTTGTAAATTACAATAATATAATAATTCCTTATGTTTATATAGCATTTTCTAGACACTCAAAGCACTTTACATATTATTGGGGGGGTGGGAGTCTCCTCATTCATCACCAGTGTGCAGCATCCACCTGTATGACACAACGGCAGCCATATTGCTCCAGACCACACACGACACATCAGAGGAGACAGAGTGATGAAGCCACTGAGCAATAGAGTCCCCTTCAATATGCTGGGGCGTTAGGACCCACACAGACCTCCAGGCCTCACTAACCTCGCTTCTGGCAGCAACCAAGCTTTCCCATGTGGTCTCCCATCCAGGTACTGACTGGACACAGCCCTGTTTAGCTTCATTGGACAACCATGTGAGAGTTGCAGAGAAATAGCTGCCAGCCAATAATATACTGCGCTGTTTGTAAATGTTGAACTTCTTTTAAGTTCTGTAATAAATGTGTGGTAGATTGTTTATGCTAGTAAACATGACATGTTAGTAAAGTGTTTTTTATGGTATATTATGTACCCTGACACACTGGCTTCATCCAAATTCAGAAGCTGCACTCATGGATGAGGACTTTGAAGTCCACAGTTGTGAAATAGGATGGTTTAGAAAACAGGAGACTGATCTTGTCGCCTAGCAACTGTGACAGCTGACACAGTAACATTTGTACTGGTCTCTTTATAATGTGCTGTCCACATTTGTTTGAGAAATATTAATAGTATTAAACAAGTAATGACATTTTACTCAAACCCATACCTAATGGATCCAGAAAAATAGATCATTTGAGTTACAAATATTTTATATTCTACTTTCTGTTCTGTTCCATTCTACATTATAATATTCTTGTTTGAAAATCCAAACACGCATTATTCATAGATTATAAAATAAATTAAAAACAAAAATAAAACACAAATGAGCAGTTGACTCTCTAAAAATGTTTCTAAAGTTTAAGGCAAATTTAATAGCTCTCTGGTAATATTTTAATTATTTTTCACATATTTCCCAAGTGCTGTTTAACAGAGCAAGGAAATTTGCACAGTATTTCCTATTATATTTTAGTTTTTCTTCTGAAGAAAGTCTTATGTCTTTTAGTTTAAAAGATTTTAAATTTTATGGTCAATATTATTTATTAATTCATTCATTTTCTATTCAGCTTAGTCCTTTTATTAATCTGGGGTCGCCACAGTGTAATGAACCACCAACTCATCCAGCATATGCTTCACACAGCACATCACTGGGAAACATCCAAACACTCACATTCACACACATACACTATGGACAATTTAGCTCACCTATACCACGTATCTTTGGACTTACTTCTGAGCACCAGGAGGAAACCCACGCAAACACCGGGAGAACAAGCAAACTCCACACAGAAATGCCAACTGACCCAGTTGAGGCTCGAACCAGCGACCTTCTTGCTATGAGGCGATCGTGTTACTCACTGCACCACCGTGAAGTCCGGTCAAGATTAGTAATTGTCTATATATATATATTTTGATTGGCTACAAAACAAACCACTGTTGTCCAATGAGATGCCTAACTAACCTAGTTTACTTATGTTGCAACATAGGCTCATTCTGAAAACGTAGCCCTATATACATTTTCAGCGATCACGAATTATGTAGCCAGAAGTACATATGGCTGCATTTTGTCTTCAAAACGAATGTTTCGGGGAGTATCATGCCATTACTTTTTGCGCTTACCAGCTGACTGCTTACCTCCGTATGAACGGCTTTACCAGTTTTTCAAGTAGCTCGCCATGTTTGTCTTGATACGCAGAGAGGAAGTGACCACAATGACATGGTTTGAGTCTGGCGAAGAATAGTTCCAGAAAGCAGGTAAGACAAAAACAGAAGCTAAAAACGTTTAATAGGCAAGTAAATAACAGGGTGAAAATGTGGTAAAATCTGAAAATGTGGTAAAAATTAGGTGAGGGGTTTTCTTTTTCTGGATTGCTTTTTAAAACTGTGAGTTGGGTTTAGGGAAGTGTGTGGGCGGGTGAATCTGTGCTTTTGAAAACACTATTGGTTGGCTTTAAGGAAGGAGGATGGGTGGGTCAGTCTTTCAGTCAGTCAGTCGACAGTGGCCTCTGGTGGATTTATGTGAGAATAGCAGGAGCGAATGACACTCGCGAGAGAAATGTGATATCTGCAAAAGCGTACACAGCAGCCTCTGGTGGATTCTGGATATGAAAAGCATACCTCCTGGGAAGTATTTGGCACTCTCCAGAAATGTATATAGAGGTACATTTTTAGATTGAGCCTGGGTTGTTATTTAAGCTAAAATAATGCTAGTATCTAGAAAAATAACTAGTACAATGCTAAAAAAAAATATTCTATTTAAAAATGTCTTGAAAATTATTCCCTCCATTTCAACATGAGTTGCTAATTTTTAAAATAGTTTTAATTTCACAGGGTGGCTAATAGTTTTGCGTTCGACTGTATTATTATTATTATCATCAATAATAACTTTGAAGTGGTCTCTTAATTTATTTCATCCTTCCCAGTGCTGTATAACTGAATAAATAATAGCAGTCACCCACTAAACGCTTACAATGACAGACTTGCAGCTATAAAAACAGTCCACCCACTAATCAACACCCGCAAATACGATACACGAGAACAAAATTACAAGCCACCGATGATAAATCTCGAGTTCACCCAAGGGTATCGCAGAGCTGGCCTGAAAGTCTGATCTTCACTGCAGACACAGATTAAGTTGGAACACAAACACAAATAGAGACTTCCGTCTGCCTTCCTCAAGCGCTCTCCACTTCAGAGGGGAGACGGATCCCTGTATTCATTATTCAAAGGCACTGCACAGATAATAACACATCTGCATTATGAACAGGGTGGAGAACATGAGAGCAATATAGAGCGATAAACACAAGCAGCAGCGAAGGAAATGTATCCTAGTATCTGAAACATCTTTTAATGTTGATATGTTTGAAGCATGTATGTGATTCGTTAGCTATCCAAAGATCTCTTATACATAAGATAGGAATACTGCATTCATAATTTAAGTACTTACACCAATTTTCAAAGTCTCTGTATTTCATCAGAATCTTTTTATTTAGGAAACATTTACATTTATGTCACGACATTTCAAAATTGAAATAGTGTACTCTACTCTTTCAACTGATCTGAGGCGCTATAGTGGTAATTTATTCGTGAACATGCTCAATTTTGTCTGTTACCTTAATAATCATGTTACTAATTGCAATAAACAAGTAATTTTGAGTAGTACTTACTGTATCTTAACACATCTGTTCAGCAAATCAACAACCTGATTCAAATGATCCATTTAAAGTGAGTTTCCATTAAACAAATCATTGGTTTAAACCAGGGGTGCTCAACCCTGCTCCTGGAGATCAACCTTCCAGCTGAGTTCAGCTCCTACTCTGATCAAACACACCTGAACCAATTAATTAGGACCTGAACAGCACTACATAATTACAGGCAGGTATGTTTGATATGGGTTGCAACTGAAATCTGCAGGACGGTTGATCTCCAGGAGCAGGGTTGATCACCCCTGGTTTAAGCGATTCAACGATTCAATTTATTCATTTAGTGTGAGTCTCCAGTAAACAATTCTCTGACTCAAATGATCCAATCAGCGTGAGTTTCCAGTAAATGACTCACTGATTCAAATATTCTTTTCATATAAACGAATATATATATATATATATATATATATATATATATATATATATATATATATATTAGGGCTGTCAAAATTAGCGCGTTAACGCACGCCGATTAATTTTAAATAGTGAACGCGTAAAAAAAATAAACGCATTTAACGCAGTGGCAGTTTTTTCTTATTTCCTGTTGTGTCCGACGTGTGTTCAGGGCCAGCGCCTCCATAGAGGCGACCTAGGCGGCCGACAAGAGCGGCAGAATAGTGAGCGAACCGCCCGGTCCTCACTTTAATCCGCGACACCTACGCCCTCCCTCGGCAAGTATAAATGCCTCGAGGTGCACTCAGCGGAGGCGCACGATGCGGCGCCAGGCGAAAGTATAAATCCAGCTTAATCCGCGACACCTACTCCCTCCCTCCCGGTCCACACGTTCATCCGTGAACTGGTCACTTTCTTTTTTACTTTTGGGTTGAGGGCGGCGTGATCACTGTTCGCCTAGAGCAAATTTGATGAACGTGACTGTGCGCGTTGATGACTCTGAAGGGAGTCGCTTATACCGTGTGAGCTCGCTGTACTGCCCGCGTTGTCTCTGTGTGTGTGTGTGTGTGTGTGTGTGTGTAAGAGAGTGTTTGTGTATGTGTGGATATCCTAACAACAAGATTAAACACCTAACATCGCAGACAGTCGCTCAAAACAGTTTTGAATTTAATGTTTAGAGATGGGCGCCACGGTGGCCGAGTGGTTAGCACGTTCGCCTCACAGCAAGAAGGTCGCTGGTTCGATCCCCGGCTGGGCCAGTTGGCATTTCTGTGTGGAGTTTGCATGTTCTCCCCGTGGTTGCGTGGGTTTCCTCCGGGTGCTCCGGTTTCCCCCACAGTCCAAAGACATGCGGTACAGGTGAATTGGGTAAGCTAAATTGTCCATAGTGTATGTGTGTGAATGTGTATGTATGGATGTGTTTCCCAGAGATGGGTTGTGGCTGGAAGGGCATCCGCTGCGTAAAACAAATGCCGGATAAGTTGGCGGTTCATTCCGCTGTGGCGACCCCGGATTAATAAAGGGACTAAGCCGAAAAGAAAATGAATGAATGAATGAATGTTTAGAGATGGGGTGACCATGTAAGAAGTCTAGCCTATAGTCTTTAGTACGTGACTTTGATGTACCCCTTGGTGCTTCTTGCGTCCTTGTCACAGCACCAGTGGCACAGAAATTAAGCACCGAAATTCACACTGTGATTCTGTGATTCTGCTTGTGAGAGACTTTTCTCACTCTTAGGTCACATGTCAACAGACTGGACTGTCTTAGCAACTACCAAAATGCTAAGGAGGACTAAGCAAAATTGTTTCTACTTTATAATTAATGTTCTCAACTCGCAAAACAACTTTACAATGAATACAATTGTTTGTATTCAATACTTTAGTATTATAATTTTCCAATTTCCATATTTGCAATGTCGGTATTTTGGATTTTTTTTGTAGTTCACTTAGAATCCAACATGGAAATATTTAAGTTTGTTATTGGCATTGATTGTTTTAAAATTCAAATGGCACTTACATGCCTGTGTTTTTATTTCTGTAATAAATACTGCTTTTCGTGATTAATCATGAATCATGAATTAATCATTAGTCTTCAGTAAACAAGTCGCTGGTTCAAATGATTGTCACGAAGTGTCTCCAGCAAGCGGCAACTTCCCGCTCTCCCTCAGGAAGCCAATACGGAAGTAACTGAAACTGCATCGACTTGTAAACTTGTAACAGTAACTGAAAATCGACTTGCCTTCGGGGGCTGGCTCCATAAACTCCAGGGGGTTTCTGGCCATTTTTACAGGTGACAAAAACATGTTTACAGCCTGGTAGATATTTAAGAAACATGCCAAGTGAACATTCTTGTTTCTTGTTTTTCTTGTTTCATCTGAAAAACAGTGTTGAAGTCAGATATAGGGTTGAAATCAGATATTCTGCTATGAAAGCATGCATCTGTGACGGAAATGCGACCTCTGGTGGACAGTAGCAGACTCCGAAATGAGACAGATTCAGTTACACATGAGGTTATTAATTAGCAAATGACATAAATATTACGAACATAAACACCAGGTGAGCAGGTTAGATTGTAATTGCGTGTCCTAACAACACGCTTCATGATGAGATACACAGTAATGAGCAATTTGGCTGTTTGCACCAGACAAAACACGACAAAAATGTAAATACAGCCATTCAGAAGCACAGAATATGTGCTCACGAAATGGTAAAGTTTATAATCTATTTAATAATTATTAACCCTATTTTACATTACTAAATGTACATGCTGAATCACTGTTATGTGTTTAAAGTTTAGTTTAAGTTTATTTTTAAGATCTGAGGTGAACTATCTGCTGCTGCTTTCAGTATATGGCAATAAATGACATGTAAAATGGCATTCAAGCTCACATTGTTAGCATTTAACATTGAGTAAAGAACACAAGGTTTACCTGAGGTGATCATTGTCATAGTTTCCTGTTGTTCAGCTGTGAGAAATAGAAGCCGTTTCAAATATATCAATTCAAGGTGTTGATTTGGACAAAAACTCCTTTTAAAATGGAAAATATTCCTTCTATCGAGTGCCGTTGCTTTTATCTCGAACATGGTTTAAATCTCCTGTTCTCAATCTGGCAACCTGCGCTTGCGTTTGTTTTGATCCAGGAGTGCAATACCTAGTTCAACCACTGGGTGTCAAACTTACATACTGTAACGCCACGCCAGCAGAGGGAGCCCTCGCCTGACCACTGTCTCAGCTCCGCTCCCTCTGCGCTCACTTCCTGTTTGTTAAATATTTAAGGAAGAGCTCAGGCCATGCTTCCGGGCGAAGTATTGCTAGTTCCACTGCCTTACCAAGCGTATCCTTACCATTGTATTTGCCTTGTTGTTATGATCTTTGCCTGCCTTTTGACCACTGCTTCTTTGGATTTTGGACTCTGCTTTGTTTGCTTGTTTTGGACTGCTCACTGTGTTATTGAACTTCTGCCTGCTCTCTTACTACGTATACTGGATTCACGCCATTGTATGTCGCTTGGATTGGACTGCTTTTCTGTTGCCAACTAATTGCCTGTTAATCGATTATGTCTTTGCCTCATCCTTAAAATAAACCTTGCACATGGATCCTAACTTCGCCTCAGCCTCCAAACTACAGAATACTTCGCCCGGAAGCATGGCCTGAGCTCTTCCTTAAATATTTAACAAACAGGAAGTGAGCGCAGAGGGAGCGGAGCTGAGACAGTGGTCGGGCGAGGGCTCCTCTGCTGGCGTGGCGTTACACATATTGCACCTTTAAAGTGAGTCTCCAGTAAACAATTCAATGATGAGTTATTGAAATAGTAAACAATGATTCATTGAAAATAATAAATTCACTGAATTTACAAACTGATCTGAATAGGTTTGGTTTTATTTAAAAATGAACAAAATAACACAATAATTATCGAAATAAGCATGTTCTTTTCGTAAATACAAGTGAAGTATTTATTAATTTATTTTTGTTCTTTAACTTCAGTGTTTACTTCTACTGCAGTGTTATGTTATTAGGGTATTTGTACTCTGCTCAAGTGTCTGATTTGTGTATTTTTTCATCCACCACTGTAAAGCAGATTTCAATGTGTGTGTTCAAGACACCAAAACTGGCCCTTCCTGTGAAGCGTGTGCAAATGAATGAACAATGAGGCTATTGTAGTCTAGAGCTGACCTTACTGAGAAGCCGACAGGAGACAATAGATCAAAGGCATACAGCTAATTTTTCTTTTGTTTCATCAGAGCAAATGTTTCTAATCATTGCAATATAAAAAGAGAGTATACATCAAACGTGGAAAATTTACACTTGCTGTTAAAAAGGCTATATTATAATGATATATAAATAGATATACTCGTTTTATTCAGGGTAAATAATGTTTAGTTAATATTATTTGTGGCGTAAGGGTGGCACAGTGAGTAGCATGATCGCCTCACAGCAAGAAGGTTGCTGGTTTGAGTTCTGTTTGCATGTTCTTCGTGTTCGCGTGGGTTTGCTCCGGTTTCCCCCACAAGTCCTAAGACATGTGGTACAGGTGAATTGGGTAAGCTAAATTTTCCATAGTGTATGTGTGTAAATGAGTGTATGGGTGCTTCCCAGTGATTGGTTGCAGCTGGAATGGCATCTGCTGCGTAAAACATATACTGGATAAGTTGGCGGTTCATTCCGCTGCGGTGACCCCAGATTAATAAAGGGACTAAGCCAGAAAGAAAATAAACGAATAATATTATTTATCATTTGTAGTAGGGCTGCACAACATTAAAAAAATCTGATTTTGTGATATTAAATTTTTCCGCAATAACTGTTAATTTAGAATTGTTAACTGCCATTTTCTGGGAAGTCTAACAACTTTCAGGTACAGAAATTAAATAATCACAATTTAAGAAACTTTGTCTTGTTTCTTCTCCAAATATATATAAAAAAATCTTGTAGATCAAGTAAAAATGTTCTTTTGTTTATCACTTTCAGAAGAAATAAGTCAAAATTAGGAGTTTTTCCTTAAAAGAAGTTAAATTATCTGCCAATGGGGTAATCAAAATAATTTTAGATATTTAAATATACAGTATACAATTAATCTGTTTTACACTTCCAAACATTGTACTTTTTGGTGCCCAAACTCTCTTAAAATGCTCAGTCTTAAAAAATGCTTCAAAACCACATGCAAATGATAAACCCATCACCATTTTCACCAACATAGGCTCAATCTGAAAGCGTAGCTCTATATTTCTGGAGGCTGCGAAATATGTCCAGGGAGGCACGTATGTTTGCACTTTTTGTTTTCGTGAATTCACGAGAGGCCGCTGTGTACACTTTTTTTAAGATCTAAAATCTCTCGCAAGTGCCGTTCGCACCTACTGTTCTCGCGTAAACCCCACCAGAGGCCACTGTCGACTGACAGTTTGACTGACTGACTGACCGATTGAACAATCGACTGACCCACTCCCTCCTTTCCTAAACCTAACCAAAATTTTATCGACTGGCCCACCCACACACTTTCCTAAATCCAACCTACAATTTTCAAAAGCAATCCATAAAAAAAAGAAAAGCCCTCATCTCATTTTACCACATTCTCACCCTGTTATTTACAGTTTTATTTTATTTTTTAGATTCTGTTTTTGTCTTACCTGCTTTCTAGAACTGCTCTTCACCGGACTCGAACCCTGTCGTCATGGTCAACTCTATGGTCAAACCTATTGCAGCGGGAAAGTCGTCCACACAGAGGTAAGCGGTCAGCTGATAAGCACAAAAAGGGGTGTCATACTGCGCCGTAGCGTTCGTTTAAAAAGTCAAACGCAGCCATACGTACCTCTGACTACATAATGTGCGGTCTCCAGAAACGTACGAAGGACTACTTTTTCAGAATGAGTCTGTGTTGGAAATACATATGGCTGCATTTTGTCTTTGCATTTCGGGTCAATCTGCGATTTTGAAAACACTTTTTGTTGGGCTTGAGGAAGGAAGAGGGTGGGTCAGTCAATCTGTCAGTAAGTCATTTATTCAGTAAGACGACAGCGGCCTCTGGTGGATTTACGCAAGAATAGTAGGCGCGAATGACATTTGAGATCTCAAAAAGTGTACACTGCAGCCTCAGGTGATTTCGAAAACCGAAACTGCAAAAAACGTATCTCCTGGGACGTATTTGGCGATCTCCCAAAATGTTTTCAGAATGAGACTGGGTTGATAAAATCTCATTCATATTCAGGACATGTCATGATTATAAAGGTTTCATAACAGTCTTATGAACACATCCTTCAAGTAATACTTTTTATTATTTTATTTTATTTTATTTTATTTTAGTTTAGTTTAGTTTAGTTAAACCTAAAGATTACCTAATATTTTGGCACACCTGACCAGTGACTTCAGAAAACAACTCTGGATATCCTGTATGCACATAATAAAATGACCATTAAAAAAGGGTCCTGTTTTACTGTAGCGTTCCTGCATCTGTCACTCAAGTGAAGCGGCTTGCTTGCTGTCTTGACGTTTGCTGTTGTGTAGATTTTCCCAGCAGTCTCGTAACTCTGGTCCTTAACCTGACCTTAACATCACAGGCTGTAAACAGAAACACTGGATTAATCCCGGAAAGGAACGGTCAATTCAGCACAATATGATTAGGTCCGTGAATCTGCTGGGCGAATGAGTTCGACGGTTTATCAAATAATTAATGTTCCGACATGTTTTGAGTAAAGACAGTCTTGATTATAATCAGTATAATGTAATTGTGTAGGGTGCCAGTTTCACACAGTGACCGTTTGTTTCATGATGTGATTTGTGTTTTACTGCGAGAGGATGATGACTAGGCATTTTCACAATATTAGATTTCATTTCAATAAATTAAAGACTTAATCAGAGTCAGTGGGGGGGGGAATTAAATGTTTCTTTAGCTGCTGTACTGTGGTTACACCAGAAATAAGGCAGAACATTTATTTGGGGAAACTTACAGCAAATTCCTCTCAGGGTTCTGCCACTCCTGTCTTGTTAATTCTCGTTTTGGTGGCAGAGTCCTCACACGGGCCCTGTCTAGTCCTGTGTGTTGTCATTGTGTTTTTGTATGAGTGCCAGTTTCTCTCGTCCTGGTGTTCGTTTGTCTGTGGCGTGCCGTTTCATTCACAGCGTCTAAGTCTAGTTGGTTTTGGTTGGTGCTGGGTGTGTGTGAGCGCACGGTAGGATGTTTTCATTTTATCGTGTGCTTGTGTCTTGCGTTTGTCGTAGCACGTGGCCCTGTGTTTACATAGGCGTGTTTCCGTTGTCTGTTTTGAGCACGCGGTTAATGAGTTCTCTCATTGGCTGCGTGTTCTTGTCCCGTTTTATGTGAGCACATGGCTTGTGGTGTTTTCTTGTGTCATGTGCTCTCCCGTCTATTGTCTAGCCCCACCCTCCTTGTTAACCCATTATTAGTTGATCATGTTCACCTGTTTGTTTGGTAATTATTTCTGCTTTATATTCTCCTCATGTCTGCTGTCCTGTGCCAGTTCGTCGTCGTTGATAACCCTTGTCCTGTCTTGCTCTCGAGTCTGGATCATTGTCAACCAGCCCAGCCCAGTCTAGTTTGTTTGTTTGTTTATTTTTTCTTTTAATGTTTTCCCTCTCAGGGTTGTTTATTTTGCTGTTTGTTTTATTTTGTTATTAATAAATACCCTTTTGTTCTGCAATTGAGTCCCCATCCTTTCCCCAACCTTGACAATTCCTATTATTTAAAATAAATGTATATGTATTAATTAATCTTCGTTTTCTTCTACATTTATTTTATTGCTTAAAATATCAAAATGGTGTCATGTTTTCAGACATGTTCATCTTCATTTTAAGAAAACAGGTGTTAAAAGCTAAACTGAGTATGAATGAACAATGCATGAATGTATTTGCATAGAATTCAAAATAACAGGATTACACATTTCCTGTTGTGAAAATGAGAGTGTGTTATTTCATCTCTTCTATATTCTTTCTTCTTGTTATTTTTGGTTGCACTTTATTTTGATGGTCCATTTGAGTATTAGTAGACCGTATGCTTGATATTTATTGATACTGCTCCTTCAACAGACATTTAACTGACTATAAGAAACTTTGCAAGTACATGTGATTTTACACTGACCCCAACCCCAACCTAACAGTCTACTTATAATCTAATGAGAATTAGTTGATATGTAGATGTAATGTAACATAATTCAACAAACAGACCATTAAAATAAAGTGTGATCTTATTTTTATTTGGTAACACTAGTTAAAGGGGGTGTTCATATGACTCAATTATAATCATGAATATGACGCGTCATGACTATGAAAGAGAATTTATGCATGTTTTTTTACTTGAAGGGTACTATCATAAGACTGTTATAAAACCTTTATAATCATGTCCTGACACATCATGAGTTTGAATGAGACTTTGATCGCACTGTAATGTCTTTCTTTTCTTTTTCATTTTTTATAACCTGTTTTTTTACACATTTTAATCTTAATCATTTTTTTGTATTATTTGTTTTTATTTTCTTATACTTGTCTCTTGCAGTTTATGTAAAGCACTTTGGATTGCTACTGTCAACGTACCAAACGGACTTGACCCAAATGTGCCCTCATTCAGCTGAATGTGGGCCGTGCATGGCAATGATAGCACTGCATGCACGGCACACTACATTTTGGCCAGTTGTGGATGGGAGGTGTGTGGCCTAGATCAGTGTAGCAATTGTTCACATTGTTTAGGTAACATTAGGCTGGGTTATGGCTCAGTTTTGGGGTTTCAGGTTAAAGTATAAATCTATAGCTGAGAATCAGTACCAATAATAAACCTGTTTTGGCCCAGTTCAGGGCCAGTGAAGGGTGATAAATTGGCTGAGATTCAGGCCGGTTATGACCCATGTGTGGCCCTTGTCTTTAATCCAGTTATGGGCCATTTCAGGACCATCATTCTTTGCGGTACTTGGTCCAAGGGAAAAGTTATTGTGTGGCCCAGAGCTTGGCCAGAAAGCATTTGCTATGTGGGTGTGTATGAAATGTGCTATATAAATAAACTTGCCTTGCCTTGCCCTTCCCCTCACCCTACCCCTCATTTTGCACATTCATGTGATGGGGTAGGGGTGTCCCAATTCTCTTAAGCTTGAAGGTGTAGGGCTAAGGGGAAGGGCTAAATACCCCCCGGAACTGAGATTTTCCGCGACACCTCTCCAAAAAAAACCCAAACACCACACCCACAACCCTGCCTCCCCCACCACCCCTCACATCCCGGAGACTTCACTGTAGTCTTATGTAGGCTTATCAGTTTAGTCAGCCAACCTCCCCCCAAACAACAAACACCATGAAAGGGCGGCATGAACACCTTAAGGGTGTCGTTTGCCCAGAGTGCCAGTTAAGCTTGTGCCGTCACTGCCTAAACCCAACCGATAGTGCTTTCTAAAGCACCGATTGACCTCATCACCCCCTTCCCTAAACCCAACCGATAGTGTTTTCTAAAGCACCGATTGACCTCATCACCCCCTCCCTAAACCCAACCGACAGTATTTTCAAAAGCAATCCAGAAAAAGTTTACCACATTTTTAGATCTTACCATGTTCTCACCCTGTTATGTACTTGTTTATTTTATGTTTTACCGCTGTTTTGGTTTTGCCTGCTTTCTAGAACCGTTCTAGAGACAGAAACTATTTCACTCTTCCTATTGGTCTTTAATCGTAAAATAAAATGTTAGATTATTAGGGCCGGAGCAAGCTGAACTGGCGCTCTAGGCAAACGACAATGACCCAAAAGTGAAAGTAGATGTGACCGGTTTGCGAAGTGAAGGGGTTGGTGGGTTGCAGATGAAAGTTAGGATCGGGCGGTTGCGGGTGTCAGGGATGAAAGTGAGGACCAGGGGTTTGTGGTTAGGGGGGGGCGGGGGGGGGGGGGGTTGGACGCCTCTATGGATGTGCTGGCCCTGCACATTGAAATAAAATAATGATACAGTGGTAGAGCGACCATCACACACTTTTCCTCAGAGCTCGCCGGAACTGAACTAAGGTCCCGCTCATGTGTGCTTACATCCCAAAAGTAAAACAACCACAGAAAAAGTCCTTTTAAAGGGGACATGACATTTCTATACAATGCATATCAAACATTAAGAGTTACAAAGTCTGCCAACATACATGGTGAGCTACTGGGCAAACTGGTGTTGGAATATTCAATCAATTCCATGTGTGTTCAATAAAAAAGGTCAGGAGAGGATTTTCTTCAATGTCGAACATCGTAACAATTTATTTTATACAAATGAATAATTCAATTCACAGAATTCTGTTATCTCAATGCAATGCAAAAGTTACATTCAAGGGGTGCGCAACAGTTTTCATATACAACTCCAACTTATAAAGGCAGCTGGGTCAAACTTTATTCTGATGGTCCGTTTGTTGAATTTAAGTTACATTGCAACTAATTCTCAGTAGATTATAAGTAGACTGTATATTAGTATATTATAGTCAGTTAAATGTCTGTTGAATGTCAGTATCAACAGATATTAAGTAGACATTCTACTAATACTCAAATGGACCATTGAAATAAAGTGTTACCGGCAGCTGATATTAACAGGAGTTTAGTGAAATTCGTCACCCGTCAATCATTCTCCAGTCCTCCATTGGCTGCACCCATCCATGTGTCTTTTTTGTACGAATTGTCTGCACAACATTAAAAGCCTAAATATTCTGTGTTTTGTTGCAGAGCTCAATTTACTTTTGGACCAGCATTTATCTGCTTTTGCAAAAATGCTAATTAGTGTGCACAGCATCCCACACACAAAAGAAGAAGTTCAGTTAGTTAATGACCTTTAAATGACCAATAAAAATAATTGTTTGGTGAAAAGAAAAAGAGACAAAAATGAAAAAAAAAATACATTCTGTTTTCCAACACTGGTAACAGCAGAAAAAATCTGTAAGACGAAATGCAGCCATACGTAGCTCTGGCTATATAATTTGGGCTCTCCAGAAATGTATATGCGGGTACGTTTTCACAATGAGCCCCTGTTACATATATTCATTCATTCATTTTCTTTTCGGCTTAGTCCCTTTATTAATCCGGGGTCGCCACAGCGGATTGAACCGCCAACTTATCCAGCATTTGTTTTACGCAGCGGATGCCCTTTCAGCCACAACCCATCTCTGGGAAACCTGTTACATATAGTACACCTAAAATAATATTGAATTATACTTTTTCAAAACCTTTTTTTGATGATGATGAACACAAAAGAAGATATTTTGAAGAATGCTGAAAACCAGCAACTACTGTATATCTCAGAATATCTACTGTATTCAACAGAAAAAATGAGAGAGAGAGAGAAAAAAAAATGGGTCAGTCATGGTCAATGGTGAGTAAAATTACAGAATTTTCAGTTTTGGACGAACTATCCCTTTAAAGGGGACCTATTATGCCCTTTTTATAAGATTTTAAATTAATCCCCGATGTACCAAGAGTGTGTATGTGAAGTTTTTAGCACAAAATACCACACACATTAGTTTTTATAACGCTTTAAAACTACCCCTTTAGGCTGTTTAATGGCTGACACTTTAAATTCAAATGAGATTGCGCTCGTTTCAAAAAAAGAGCATATAGCTACAAACATTCAATTCAATTTTTCAATTCAATTCACCTTTATTTTTATAGCGCTTTTTATAGGCTGGAGAACTTGAGGCTCGTCTGTCCTTGGAGGGTCACAGGAATCCGTCTCTTGCTTGCTACTCCGCCAAGCAGCTGCTCAGGATACAGCCTGGTCCAGGATTATGGAGCCTTGGAATCGTCTCGGAAACATCTGTGAGTCAGCATAGTGGCAGAATCAAAATAACCCTGTTATCTCTGTGGAAAAACTGGGAAAATGTCAAAAAAATGTCTAAAAAAATGTAGTTATTTTCAAATATACAATTATTTAGAGTAAAGAAATTTGAAAGAAGGAAATAATAACAATATCAACTGGATTGAGAACATTTAAATTCACTTGCTAATTGTTTAAATTTGCTTAGTAAATTGTGGCGTCAGTCTTCCTCATTGGTGTGACTACAATATAGTTGCTGCAAAATCTGTTCTGAGATTTACTTTATTACTTTTTTTAAACCATTATCATACCAGAACTAAAACTAGTTTCATTTCAGAAAACCTAGACCACACGTTTAAGCACCGAGAACCGTCCCACTTCCTGCCCGTGCAAGTCAAAGCAGGTCTTTGTCAAGGAAGTGCCTCAGGGCTGCTGGCTTATCAGATTCTGCAGCCTACTAGCACTTCACCAGTACTGCTCCAGACTCAATACTGAGGGGATGCAAGTGAATGAGGGCCAATGAGTAAACCAAGGACCGTTGAAGTGCCTTGGGTTTAATCGCTGAGTCTTAGACCCCACGTGTTTCTGCGCAAAAGTAACTGGGGTCAGAGCACTTGAAAATGACGTCATTATCTCGACTTTACCTTGTTGACGTGGGTAGATTGGTAGTTTCGTGAGTAAAGCCGCATGTGAGAGTGTGTGTGACACTAGGGCAGGGGATATTCTGAGATGCCGCTTTAAGACTCTTAAACTCGTGCCTTAAGCACTAAGAGCCTTTAAACTAGCAGCATTTTTGCCTCCTATTGGGATTCCTTCCGTCAGGCTAAAGAGTAAATACAGTCTGCACTCCAGGAGCATTATACACACTTTAAAATATACTCATTAAAAAACAAAAACATTTAATGACAAGACCTGCCCAAGGGGGCTGCTCTCTTTCTTTCTTTTTATTTTCTTTCTTTCTTTCTTTCTTTCTTTCTTTCTTTCTTTCTTTCTTTCTATATTGAGAGCCATGAAAATTTAAGCAAATGTATATACAAATGTGGTGTGAAAAAGTGTTACTGTTTTTTTGCTATTGTTGTTGTTTGTTTTTGCATTTTTGTCACATTTTAATGTTTTAGATAATTAGATGTAAATACTGCTCAAAGAAAACGCAAGTAAACATATGCAGTTTGGAAATTAAGGGTTTTATTATTAACGGAAAACAATATACAATATTACATGGCCCTGGTCAGGTCAAGACTTTGACTGGGCCACCCCAAAGTCTTCATTTAGTTTTTTCTTCAGCCATTCAGATGTGGACTTCCTTGTGTGATTTGGATCATTATCATTGTGGACCAAAGTTCACCTCAGCTTGAGGTCACTAACAAATGGCTGGATTCTCTTTCAGGATATTTTGATACACAGCAGAATTCATTGTTGCATTTTTCACAGCAAGTCTTCCAGTTTGAAATTAAGGTTTTTATCATTAAGGGAAAACAATATACAATACTACGTAGCCTTGTGTGAAAAAGACCTAAATAACCCAATATAATAACCTAATAACTGGTTGGACCACCTTTCAAGTATATTCGATAACTTTGAATGAGTTTGTTACAGTGCTGTGGAGAAATTTAGGACCTAGAATTGTCATAATTTAGCAACATTGGGAGATTTTCACACATTAATTGCATTTTTAAGGTCATACCACATCATCTCAATTGGATTCAGGTCAGAACTTTGACTAGGCCACTCCAAAGTCTTCATTTTGTTTTTCTTCAGCCATTCAGATGTGGACTTCCTTGTGTGATTTGGATCATTGTCATTGTGAACCAAAGTTCACCTCAGCTTGAGGTCACTAACAAATGGCTGGATTCTCTTTCAGGATATTTTGATACGCAGCAGAACTCATTGTTGCATTTATCACACCAAGTCTTCCAGTTTGAAATGAAGGTTTTAATTATTAAGGGAAAACAATATACAATACTACATAGCCCTGTGTGAAAAATACCTAAATAACCCAATAAAATAACCTAATACTGGTAGGATCACCTTTCAAGTACATTCTATAACTTGGAATGAGTTTGTTATAGTGCTGTGGAGAAATTTAAGCCCACTCATCTTTGCAGAATTGTCATAATTTAGCAACATTGGAGCAATTTCAAGCATGAATTGCATTTTTAAGGTCACACCACAGCATCTCAATTGGATTCAGGTCAGAACTTTGACTAGGCCACTCCAAAATCTTGATTTTGTTTTTCTTTAGCCATTCAGATGTGGACTTCTTGGTGTGATTTGGATTATTGTCTTGCTGCAGAACTAAAGTTCACTTCAGCTTGAGGTCACTAACAAATGGCTGGATTCTCTTTCAGGATGTTTTGGTACACAACAGAATTCATGTTTTCATTTATCACAGCAAGTCTTCCAGTTTTGAAATGAAGGTTTTAATTATTAAGGAAAAACAATATACAATACTACATAGCCCTGTGTGAAAAAGACCTAAATAACCCCCCCCCAAAAAAAACCTAATAACTGGTTGGATCACCTTTCAAATATATTCGATAAATTGGAATGAGTTTGTTACAGTGCTGTGGAGAAATTTAGGCCCACTCATCTTTGCAGAATTGTCATAATTTAGCAACATTGGAGGATTTTCAAACATGAATTGCATTTTTAAGGTCATACCACAGCATCTCAGTTGGATTCAGGTCAGAACTTTGACTAGGCCACTCCAAAGTCTTGATTTTGTTTTTCTTCAGCCATTCAGAGGTGGACTTCTTGGTGTGATTTGGATTATTGTCTTGCTGCAGAACCAAAGTTCACTTCAGCTTGAAGCTCACTAACAAATGATCGGATTGTCCTCCAGGATATTTTGGTACTTTCAGTTCCTGAAGCAGCAAAACAGCCCTCACCTCGTGCAGTTTTGAAATGATTTTTATTGTTAAGGGAAAACATAACTTAATTCTGGTTTATTACATCTCAGATCAATTTCTCTAGCTACATCCTTTTTCACTTTTTCACACTGCATTATATAAACAGCACTGTATCATTGAAATCGCTGCTTTTCACGTTGTAAATCTATCCTTAGTACAAATAATTTAAAAACACAACTAGTTTTTAGTGTTATGCTCAAGATACCCAACCCAATGTTTCCCTAAAAGCCTTACAACACATACCTTTGCACTAACTCTCATAATATGCACAGTAGTTGATAATAAAAAATGTATTACTAGTATAAACAAAACTTTGAACACTCCTTAAAGGAATTGTACACCCAACACAGCTTGTTGAACACAACAGAAAATATTTTGAAGAAATCTGAAAAGCTGTAACCACTGACATCCATAGTATTTGTTTTTCCTACTATGGAAATCAGTGGTTACAGTTTTTTTTTTTTACAATAATGATGTACATATAATATCAACATAGCCTCATTCTGAAAACGTAGCCCTATATACATTTCTGGAGATCACAAATTATGTAGCCAGAAGTACATATGGCTGCATTTCGTCTTTAAAATTAACACTACTGGGCGATATGACGCCGTTCCTTTTCTTCCATATTGATGGCTTTCCGGCTGTTACCAGTTTGTCCAGTAGCTCGCCATGTACGTCAGTGAGACGCAGAGAGGAGTTGACCATGACAATAGGGTTTAAGTCCAGTGAAGAACGGTTCTAGAAAGCAGGTAAGAATAAAACAGAAGCCAAAAGATAAAATGTACAAGTAAATAACAGAGTGAGAATGTGGTAAAATCTGAAAACATGGTAAAAATCAGGCAAGGGCTTTTCTTTTATTAGATTGCTTTTGAAAACACTATTGGTTGGATTTAGGGGGAGGACGAGGGTGGGTCAGTCGATTGGTCAGTCAGTTGACAGTGGCCTCTGGCAGATTTACACGTGAACAGCTGTCGCAAATGGCACTCGATTTGTGAGATCTCTGGTGGATTCGTGAAAACAAAAACTGCAAAAAAAAAGTACCTCCTGGGATGTATTTGATGCTCTCCAGTAATGTAAATAGTGGTATGTTTCCAGAATAAGCCTGGGTTGTTTATTATATTATATTATATTATATTATATTATATTATATTATATTATATTATATTATATTATATTCATTCATTCATTGATTTTCTTTTCGGCTTAGTCCCTTTATTAATCCGGGGTCGCCACAGCGGATTGAACCGCCAACTTATCCAGCATTTGTTTTACGCAGCGGATGCCCTTCCAGCCACAACCCATATCTGGGAAACACATCCATACATTCTTATTCACACACATACACTATGGACAATTTAGCTTACCCAATTCACCTGTACCGCATGTCTTTGGACTGTGGGGGAAACCGGAGCACCCGGAGGAAACCCACGCAACTACGGGGAGAACATGCAAATTCCACACAGAAATGCCAACTGGCCTAGCCGGGGATCGAACCAGCGACCTTCTTGCTGTGAGGCGAACGTTCTACTCACTACGCCACCGTGGCGCCTTATATTATATTATATTATATTATATTATATGACAAGACTTTTGTTTGTGACGCTGTTCATATTAGACTTTCTTTTCAGAGTGCAGCATTCGGCTGAAAGCGAGAGAGCGAGTTTGGACAGCATTGTCCTAGATAACTGAGCTGAAAGAGCACACAGAATCAGTGTGAAGAAGAGGCGACGGCTCATCTGCTGTCAGCCTGTTGTGTGAAGCTCTGGATGATGTGAACTCTACCTCTCGCTTCGCCTTTGTTGCCTCGTCTCATGTGAGTCACTGCTCTTTGAAGGAGAGAAACACACATCTTCAAAATCTCCCTTTCTCAGCAACTTTCTTTCACATTTCTTTGCCATTTTGTCCTGACCTTACATTTGTATCACAAAAAACTGAAAATATTCCATAAAACAATAGGTCAGAATTATTAGCCCCCTGTATAATTTCCCTCAAGTTCTGTTTAACGGAAAGACATTTTTTTTAAACACATTCCTAAACATAATAGTTTAAATAAATAATTTGCAATAACTGATTTCTTTAAGGCACCACGGTGGCGTAGTGAGTAGCACTTTCGCCTTACAGCAAGAAGGTCGCTGGTTCAAGCCCCGGCTGGGTCAGTTGGTATTTCTGTGTAGAGTTTGCATGTTCTCCCCGTGGTTGCGTGGGTTTCCTCCGGGTGCTCTGGTTTCCCCCACAAGTCCAAAGACATGTGGCACAGGTGAATTGGATAGGCTAAATTGTCCATAGTGTATGAGTGTGAATGTGTGTGTATGGAGGTTTCCCAGAGATGGGTTGCGGCTGGAAGGGCATCTGCTGCGTAAAAAATATGCTGGATAAGTTGGCGGTTGATTACGCTGTGGCAACCCCAGAATAATAAAGGGACTAAGCCGACAAGAAAATGAATGAATGAATGATTTCTTTAATCTTTGCCATGATGACTGTACATAATATTTTACTAGATATATTTCAAGAAAATAGCATTCATTTTAGATTGACATTAAAGGCTTGATTAGGTTAATTAGGCAAGTTAGGGTAGCTAAGCAAGTCATTGCATAACAGTGGTTTGTTCTGTAGACAGTGGAAAATATATATATTGCTTAAAGGTGCAGTATGTAAGTTTCACACCCAGTGGTTGAACTAGGTATTGCACTACTCGATCAAAACAAACGCAAGCGCAGGTTGCCAGATTGACGTCAAAATTGTTCTAAATAAAAGCAACGGCTCCCGATGGAAGGATTATCCTCCATATTAAAAGGAGTTTTTGTCCTAACCGACACCTTGAATTGATATATTAGAAAAGGCTTCTATTTCTCACAGGGGAACAACAGAAAACTGACAATGATCACCTCAGGTACACCTCATGTGCTTTATTTAGTGTTAAATGCTAACAATATAAGTTTGAATGCCCTTTTACATGACGTTTATCACCATATACTGAAAGCAGCAGCAGATAGTTCACCTCAGACCTTGAAATTGAATTTGATCTAAACACGTGATTCAGCATCTACATTTAATAATGTTAAAGAGGGTTAATATGTATTAATTAGATTACAAACCTTACCATTTCATGAGTGAGTGCATATTCTATGCTTCTGAATTACCAATGATATCTCACGGCAATTCGTAACTTTTGATTTAGTGGCTAATTCGTATGAATTCGTACGATCTAATTCATACAATTTAGTACGATTTGCTCATCACCCAATGACGGTTGGGTTTAGGGGTGGGGTTAGGTGCCACGCCTCTTTTTTAATCATATATTTTCGTACGACTGAACTGAATTAGCCACTAAACTGGCAAAATGTAAAATGCTTACGTTTTCTCGTGAGATCAGGCTGGAATGACTGTATTTAAATTTCTGTCGTGTTTCATCTGGTGCAACCAGTCAAATTGCTTATTAATGCGTGTCTCGTCATGAAGCGTGTTGTTAGGACACGCGGTTATAATGTAACCTGTTGACCTAATGTTTACATTTGTAATATTTATATTATTTGCTAATTAGTAACCTCATGTGGAACTGAATCTGTGTCTCATTTCACAGTCTGCTACTGTCCACCAGAGGTCACATTTCAGTCGCGGATCCATGCTTTCCGATCCTATCTGAATGAATGAAATACATGGTTTTTAACCAATGCAACCTTAAGTGCTGAGATATAATTGGCTAAACTGGTATTGGGCAGGTTAAAATTTGCAAAACAAAGACAGTGTTCTGGCATGGAAAGCACATTTTCAAAAAAGAATATCTGACTTCACTGTTTTTCAGATAATCAAGAATGTTCTCTTGGCATGTTTCTTAAATATCTGCAAACATATTATGGTATTTTTATGCTCTAGAAGAGTCAAAGACATACAGCGCCTTTAAGGAGGCTAATAATATTGACCTTAAAATGGTTTTTAAAAATTAAAAACTGATTTTATTCTAGCTGAAATAAAACAAACAAGACTTTCCCCAGAGGAAAAAATATTATTGGAAATACTGTGAAAAATTCCTTGCTCTGTTAAACATAATTTGGGAAATATTTGACAATAAATTCACAGGAGGGCTAACAATTTTGACTTTAACTGTATGTACTTACATCTTTGTGTACCTTGAGTGCTGAGATATAATTGGCTGAACTGGTATTGGGCAGGTTAAAATTTGCAAAACAAAGACAGTGTTCTGGCATGGAAAGCACATTTTCAAAAAAGAATATCTGACTTCACTGTTTTTCAGATAATCAAGAATGTTCTCTTGGCATGTTTCTTAAATATCTGCAAACATATTATGGTATTTTTATGCTCTAGAAGAGTCAAAGACATACAGCGCCTTTAAGGAGGCTAATAATATTGACCTTAAAATGGTTTTTAAAAATTAAAAACTGATTTTATTCTAGCTGAAATAAAACAAACAAGACTTTCCCCAGAGGAAAAAATATTATTGGAAATACTGTGAAAAATTCCTTGCTCTGTTAAACATAATTTGGGAAATATTTGACAATAAATTCACAGGAGGGCTAACAATTTTGACTTTAACTGTATGTACTTACATCTTTGTGTACCTTGAGTGCTGAGATATAATTGGCTGAACTGGTATTGGGCAGGTTAAAATTTGCAAAACAAAGACAGTGTTCTGGCACGGAAAGCACATTTTCAAAAAAGAATATCTGACTTCACTGTTTTTCAGATAATCAAGAATGTTCTATTGGCATGTTTCCTAAATATCTGCAAAAATATTATAGTATTTTTATGCTCTAGAAGAGTCAAAGACATACAGCGCCTTTAAGGAGGCTAATAATATTGACCTTAAAATGGTTTTAAAAAATAATAAAACTGTTTTTATTCTATCTGAAATAAAACAAACGAAGAAAAAATATGAAAAATTCTTTGCTCTGTTAAACATAATTTGGGAAATATTTGACAAAGAAATCAATTCGGCCTAATAATTTTGACCTTAACTGTATGTCCTTACATCTTTGTGTACACCTTCACAATTACCATTATTTCAATAATCCGCACAGCAGCCAAAGAAAAACTAAAAAGCAAAAGAGTCTGAATTTTTTTTGGAATCTTCAATAAATATGTTAAAGCTGTCTTCAGTGTCAAAGATTCCTCAGAAATCATTTTAATGAGGTGATCCACTGTGCCCAAGAAACACGATTACCTTTGTTGAAAACAGCCGAGCAGCTTAACACTGTAGTAGAAACATGTATATTCTTTATTATTAAGATAAAATATATTATAACATAACATTAGTATGTACTAGAGGTAGATTATTAATGTACATAAAAAGAAAAACGTAGACAGCTGTGTTTGAATGAGTGTGTGTGTTATTTGACCTGTATATATTTCATGAATATGCAGTGGCAGTGCAAAATGAACCACAGTAATTTCCCTGTCATGCGGATACAGTGATTTGAATATTGTTTTCTCTTCACTGTAATATGTATTTGTGAGAAAATATTATTCAAATCACTCTCATTAGAGTGTGATCTATTTATCTGTCGGTCTGTCTCTATCTACAGGTATCTATCTATCTGTCTACATGTCTGTCTGGCTGGCTGGCTGGCTATCATTGGCTTTGTTTACATTCCATTCCATTGGCATCTTTGCATAATCAATAACGTTGCAAAATGACTATGTTTTCATTATGCAAAATTAAAACCTCATGTTATGATAAGATTCCAAAAATAATGGCGACAGAGTTTATACCATGCATTGGTAACAGATGTCTTTGCAACAGAGTGTTTGTAAGCAGGTGTCTGGTGCTTATGTAGAGGAAAAGAGTGTATCTCTTGCAGGCTCTTGTTCCTCTTCTAAGATGTTAACCCTGATTGTTCACCTTTAGACTCTTTTTTACAGGACAGTGATGATGTATTTTAATAGTCATCAGCTTTTTAAATCCTTCAACGTTTTGAATATGTTGATTTAAAAAATGTATATGGGCATTGTGTATGTGTATGGTGGCTCAGTGGTTAGCACCGTCGCCTCAGCAAGAAGGTCACTGGTTTGAGTCCCGGCTTGGTCAGTTGTCAGTTAAATGAATCGCCAACTTATCCAGCATATGTTTTACACAGCGAATGCCCTTCCAGCTGCAACCCATCACTGGGAAACATCCATACACACTCAATCACAAACACTCACTACAGACAATTTAGCTTACCTAATTCACCTATACCTAATTCACCTATACCACGTCTTTTGCACGTGGAGGAAACCCACACCAACACGGGGAGAACATGCAAACTTCACACAGAAATGCCAACTGACCCAGCCGAGGCTCGAACCAGCGATCTTCTTGCCATGAGGCGATCATGCTACTCACTGCGCTAAATTCAGTATATCAAAAAATTTGAATATTATTTGAAGCCATTACAAAGAAAGGATTTTCACTGTACTGTGTTACATAGACAGGCATAGCCATTTGATTTCTGAATAAGCCAAATAGGCTCAACCAACCTGTTTACTGTAGTAAAAACCACTTTTACCTATTGCTCCTCCGTGACATTGGGATACAGGTGATACAAGCTTATCTACAGGTATATCAAAAAACTGCAGATATTATAACAATTTATCAATAATCACACACCTCGTTCTCTCGCTGTCCACGGCTGTGGTTTGCTGATCAAATGAAAAACAAAATACGGGGAGGAGCCGAATTCTGCCGCTGTTTTCATGTCAAATTTAAAGGGGACAGAGGCGATGATCTAGTGTACAGTTTATGAGCTAATCGCAAAAGTTTTAGGCGGGCTGAGTTGAAATATAGGGGGGCTACAGCTCCCCTAAAATAGGCCTAGCAATGCCCATGCCAAATACACTTAATGTTTTGGTGACCTTGGACAAATTACTAACACAATAACTAGGTTTTAAGAGTTCACACTCAGCTGATGATTGATTATAAAGGGTATTTGGCATGTTGTCCCGGGAGAGAGCCCTAAGCTCAGAATATCCTTGAGCCCGGGGCTCCCTCCCGTTTAAAGGGCGAGAGGAGAGTTTGAGCTCAGGTAAGGTCTCGAGAACTCCCCCCGCTTGTGAACGTGCTGAGATATATCTGACTGGAGTTTTTACTTATGTTTTTACTTATGTAGTATGTTTTTTGGATGGTGGGAAGAAACCGGAGGACCCGGGGAAAACCCACACGAACACGGGGAGAACATGCTCCACACAGAAACACCGACTGGCTCGGGGAGAGGCTGAACCAGCGGTGTCCTTGCTGTGAGGCAACAGTGCTAACCACTGGGCCACCGTGCCGCCCTGATGTGGTACCAGCTGTGTTCAATCATAAGCACGTGATCCTCTCCAAGTTAGTTTATAAATAAACCCCACTTATTGAAAGTATTTAGTCTTTTCTTTTCAAGAATCATCTTCAAGGCATTGCTAATTTGTGCTCAAAAATATTAGGAGTTCCCCTGCAAAGTCTTGCATACTATTACGATCAGCAGGTGTTGAGGATGGCACATAAAATACTAGGAGACAGTACACATCCTTTGAGCAGATATTTTGAGTGGATGCCTCTTGGGCAACATATAAGGACAATAAGATGCTCCACAAATCGTCGTAAATTTACTTTTGTGCCTGAAGCTATTAGGTTACGCAATAAATGTAGTTAATCGATGGATTATTACTATTAGTTATTCTTATTTATTATTGTGATTGGTTTTTTGTTTTGTACTTGATGTTAATTGTTTGTGTTTATTGTGTTAAGTGTGTCATTTTCGTTATATATGAAGCCAAACCAGTCAGAATGAATTGCCTCAAGGGGATTAATAAAGTTTTAAACTAAACTAAACATAGGCTCATGTGAAAATGTAGCCCTATATCCATTTCTGGAGATCATTATGATCGATTATGTAGCCAGAGCTACATGTGGCTGCATTTCCTCTTTAAAAGGAATGCTGAGAAATGAGTCATAGTTCATTTGTTCATTTTTTTTCCTACGGCTTAGTTCCTTATTTATCAGGTGTTGCCACAGCAGAATGAACCGCCGATTATTCTAGCATATGTTTTCTGCAGCGGATGCCCTTCCAGCCGCAACCTAATACAAGCAAACACCCGTACACTCGTTCACACAGACACATACTCTACGGCCAGTTTAGTTTATTCTACAGCCCCCCTAAAACAGGCCTAGCAACGCCCATGCCGAATACACTTTATGTTTTGGTGGCCTTGGCCAAATTACTGACACAATAGGTTTTGAAGCATGAATGAAATGTTTTGTGGGAGTTACTACATTTTGCAGACATACAATGACGTTATGAAGTTCAAGCAAATGTTTTTGAGATTCGCATTCACAGTTTAGACAATCTTAAAGCCGCCTTTCCACTGCACACGACAAACGACAAGCGACAGACTGGAAGTCATTCATTTCTAATGGAGAGTAGTCCGGGAGCTGCGTGGAATTCCGATCATCTCTGTATGCGGGAAATTCGGATCCGATTTGAGCCGCGGATCCGTTGAAATATTTGAACTCCTGCGACTAGACCGTATGCGGTATGCGTTACCGGAAGTGATGTATTTCAGTGTTGTCCAAGCAGGTCCGTGCGCACGAGATGAGAAATAAGGGTTTTTTGTTATTTTTTTCAGTCAGAAAAAGTCTGTATTAAAAAAAAAAACATTTCTATTCATAAATTAGTAATAAAAATTTTATTATAGACATTTTTAGCGGCCTATGAGTTTCAGTATTAATTTATTCATTCATTCATTCATTCAACCATGGTGAACACACGGAGAATAAAGACTTGCTCTTGCACTCCTATTTCAGACACTGCGAGAATCCTTTATTTCGGACACTGCGAGAATCAGCGTCTCCCCCATGGTGCCCGACAACACTGAAAATACTGTGCGACTGCCACAAGGGGGCGTATTCCGACAGTCGTGTCCAAATGTCGTGTGCAGTGGAAAGGCGGCTTAAGGATATTTAAAAAAATATGCCAAAGCAATTAAGAAAAACTGTAATCCAGGAACATGTCCTCCTTGGTGAAATCAGGTTGGCGCCCACCGTGCCACCCATGAGCCAAAGTGACTGAGAACAGCTTATATTTGCAATGAAGTCTGTGAATTTCTCTAAAACAATCCATATAAACAGCAGCACATATTCACCAGCAAAAACTTACTCCAAATCTTGAGTTGACCTCTCAAAAGTAAGTATTTACGTCAATGAACATATCGGTGTCATCAAAATGCTTACTCGTGTTGTCATGTTTTGCGCTGTTAGAATTACCTGATGTTTTGGCAACAGTTCGGAGGACAGTGTAGAACATGAAGACCCATGGTGGCCCTTATATTGTTTGATCTGCCCCTATGTCCTTGGCCTCTTCTATTTACCCTTGCACCACGCATCTGCTCATGTGCTGGATGTTGATCTACTGTCAGAACTCCTGTGTTGTCCTCTGTGTATGTGTAATTTCCGGTTGAAGGTGCACGAAATGGTTCTTATACATAATCAATTGCAACAATGTACGGAAGCAATCACACCTTGTTTAAAAGTTGAAGCGGTTGTTTTTTTTACAGTGTTTAAAGTCTTTTTAATAAAGCCTATAAACCAAGGTAGCAAAGAATTCTGGTCCAGATTTGGCATAAAGCTGGCACAACAGGCTGTCATCCGACACTACAGCATGTGGTCAAATGTAGTATTTGGCCCAGATGTTAAAGTTTATATGTGGGCCACATAAGACTGACCCACATTTAAAATACATTAAAATGATTTGTTTGAGTAAAGGCATATTTTAATACAAAAAGTCATTTCCATCTTCCTATTTGCATCTTCTAATGACTTCATTTTATTCCAGGACACAATCAAGATTTAATTATTTGAATTACTAATCTCTTGTATGTTGCAAAATAACTGAATGTAACCTACAGTACATATATTTTATAAGAAAATTATTATTTTACAAATTATTTTATTATTAACCAAGTACTTTTTTTAATAAGATATATATTTTTTCAAATTCTCATTTCATGCAATTACAATTGCAATTCTTCATGGGTTTATCAATTTCATTGCAGTCATGACACACCAAGTCCGGCTTCCAGACAATGGCCAAACGTGCCATATCTGGCCCAGTTATGAGGAGGGCCAGACAGAATCTGCAGACATTTTTTGCCATTTCTGCTGAGAATTTTGTAAAAAATCTGTGGATTTATGCTGAATGATTTTGGAAGTATCGTAACTAAAAACTTAATATATGAAATAAAAAACAATACATTTTTAACTTTTATTTAATGTTTACAATGCAAAATCCAATTAGATCCACTTATCTGGTAAACAAAGCAAGTCTATCATAGAATATATCTACTAAAAGACAGAAAATATTTCTTTACCAACCATATTGTAAATAAATCATATAAACATTTTAATAATACTATTATTATATCACAATAATATTCGTTCATTCATTAATTTTCTTTTCGGCTTAGTCCCTTTCACAATAATATTAATAAAATTAATTTAAAAACTTAATAAACATACATTTATACACTTTTACAAAAGTAAACACATAAACTTAACGATGAGCTAAAAATCTGCAGATTTCTGCGCGCGCAGATTCCGTGTGGGCCTAGTTATGAGTTATTAACTTGGCCAAGGTGTGGTCCAGTCATTTACCATAATTCACTGTGGCATGTGGGCCAAGCAAAAGCTGATTGTGTGGGCCAGAGACATTTATTTAGTTTAGTTAAATGCATATTATCAAATGCTATCTTTCACATTGACATTAACATTTCTTGTTCAAATAAATCATGAACATCAGCTAGGCTCATTCTCTTTCCATTGCTATCTATTTCCGCATCCCAAGACCATTATAGTCCAGCGTCATTCGATAAGATCCAAGACCTGTGGAGAGATGACGCCAACCATACATTCAAAACATGACTTTAGCTGCTTGTTCAAACTTCTGTTTTAGGGATCTAAGGATTTTTTGGGACAATGTTTTATGTTCAATCCACTTACATTTGTAAAATCTATTAAGTTGATGTAACCGTTTTCTTTGGTCTGCGTTGTGTGGTGGTTAATAACGAGAGGACGCCATTTTGAGTCTGCACAGAGAATGCTATTATTTTTTGTGACAGATCGCCAGCTTTAGGTCATACCATTAAATATACACTCTTCAGTTCAGGGAAAAGGTGGAAAAGAAGGGGCCAGAGAAGACAACTGGCGAGGAAAGGAAAGGAAGCTGAGGCGAAGATATGAAAGTGAAAGAGCTGGTACAGAAATTAATGAAGACAAATAGCTCACAATTACAGAACCCAGCATATAAACCGTGACAATCCTCACATTACATTGTCAAAATAAAAATCTTAAATGCATACCTGCACAGAGAATGTTATTATTTTCGTGACAGATCGCTAGCTTCAGGTCATACCATTAAATTTACACCTTCAATAAAAATAACATTCCGCAATGTAATGTATTGTCTTTACATCAGTAACTAAAACAATTGATGAAAAATCAAACTTAAATATGTATTTGTGTGTGTGTGTGTGTGTTATTTACAACCAGTACTAAATTCTCTGTGATAATGTGGAACAGATGTAGCGTACCTCTTCAGTTCAGGGAAAAGGTGGAAAAGACCGCTCAAACGATTGTGCGACAGGTATGGCTGCCTGGACTATACCACCTTGATGTTAACCCCAAAGGGGAGAAGAGGAGAAACCACTTTTGTTCAAAACCCGTTTAGACTCTTTTTACATTTGTATTATGAACACAAAACACTTTTAAATGAACGGTAATTAAACAAGGAGAAATATAGTGAAATCAATATACTTGAAATTGATCCTGTTACATTGACTTAATCGATTTGGGACATTTCAACATTTCTGGATAGCGCGAATTATGTGGCCAGAGGTACATCTGGCTGCATTTTGCCTTTAAAACTAACGCTACGGGGGGGTATGATGCCGGTATCTGCTTCTGTTGCTTTTCTTTGATGATTTTACGCGAGAAGAGCAGGTGTGAATGGCACTCGCTAGAGAGATTTGAGATCTGAAAATGCATACACAGCGGTCTCTGGTGGATACGCGAAAACAAAAACTGCAAAAAGAGTACCTCCTGGAACGTATTATGTGATCACGTGAAATATATACAGTGTTACATATCCACAATGAGCCTGGGTTGCATAAACCTGAATTGAATTGAGATGAAAAATGCACTGATAGCCCCGCCCTAAACGCATTCCATGTGACCAGAAGTGAAAAAAAGTCGTTTCAGTAATATTTGATTAAAAATTATAAGGGCAAAATGAATAAGTACACAATAACGAAGTGCACAGATGCATCGTTAATAACAAGCACTACTATATACACTCACTGGCCACTTTATTAGTTACACCTGTCCAACTACTCGTTAATGCAAATTTCTATACAGCCAATCATATGGCAGGCGCCATGGTGGCGTAGTGAGTAGCACGTTCGCCTCACAGCAAGAAGGTCGCTGGTTCGATCCCCGGCTAGGCCAGTTGGCATTTCTGTGTGGAGTTTGCATGTTCTCCCCGTGGTTGCGTGGGTTTCCTCCGGGTGCTCCGGTTTCCCCCACAGTCCAAAGACATGCGGTACAGGTGAATTGGGTAAGCTAAATTGTCCATAGTGTATGTGTGTGAATGAGAATGTATGAATGTGTTTCCCAGAGATGGGTTGTGGCTGGAAGGGCATCCGCTGCGTAAAACAAATGCTGGATAAGTTGGCGGTTCAATCCGCTGTGGCGACCCCGGATTAATAAAGGGACTAAGCCGAAAAGAAAATGAATGAATGAATGAATCATATGGCAGCAACTCAATGCATGTAGACATGGTCAAGACGATCTTCTGCAGTTCAATCTGAGCATCAGAATGGGAAAGAAGTGAACTTTGAACGTGGCGTGGTTTTTAGTGCCAGACGGGCTGGTCAGAGTTTTTCAGAAACTGCTGATCTACTGGGATTTTCACGCACAACCATCTCTAGGGTTTACAGAGAATGGTCCAAAAAAGAGAAAATATCCATTGAGCGGCAGTTCTGTGGGCGCAAATGCCTTGTTGATGCCAGAGGTCAGAGGAGAATGGATTAACTGATTCGAGCTGATATTAAGGCAACAGTAACCCAAATAACCAACACGTCGAACCTTATGGGCTACAGCAGCAGAAGACCACACCGGCTGACACTCCTGTCAGCTAAGAACAGGAAACTGTGGGTACAATTCACACAAGCTCACCAAAATTGGACAATAGAAGATTGGAAAACTGTTGCCTGGTCTCGATTTCTGCTGCAACAGTCAGATGGTAGGGTCAAAGCATGGATCCATCCTGCCTTGTATCAATAGTTCAGGCTGTAGGTGGTGGTGTAATGGTGTGGGGGATATTTTCTTGACACATATTGGCCTAATTGGTACCAATTTAAAATTATCTCAACATCATAGCCTACCTTACTATTGTTGCTGACCATGTCCATCCCTTTATGACCACACTGTACACATCTTCTGATGGCTACTTTCAGCAGGATAACACACCATGTAATAAAGCATCAATCATCTCAGACTGCTTTATTGAACTTGACAATGAGTTCACTGTACTCAAATGGCCTCCCCAATCACCTGATCTCAATCCAATAGAGCACCTTTGGGATGCTGTGTAACGGGAGATTCACATCATGGATGTGCAGCAGACAAATCTCCAGCAACTGCTTGATGCTATCATGTCAATATGGACCAAAATCACTGAGGAACATTTCTGGTGTTTTGTTGAGTCTATGCCGTGAAGCATTAAGGCAGTTCTAAAGGCAAAACAGGGTCCATCCCGGTACTAGTAAGGTGTACCTATTAAAGTGGCCAGTGAGTGTATATGAAAATAAGAAGAGTAAATTTAGAAATATGTTTGAGTATGAATGCTGAAAAAAAAAAATGTAAATGCACAAGCTTTAGATGGAAAACATCCCATACACAAACAAACACAGTCAGTTCAGTCTGCAAGAGAGAAAGCGATTTGTCCGTTGGGAGTTTGACATGAATATGTGTCTAATAATGGGCCGGCTATAGAAATGGGATTCAGTTTCTGGATGGCAGTGAAAAGCGTATCATGGGATGTGCCCTAGAAGTTTCCACTTTAGCAAGAGTGAGCTCCTTCACTTCTAATCTGCCGCTTCCTGTCTCTGGTTACCACCAATGCTCTGTATTGTTTAGAAACATCCAGTAACCTGAATACACAGGCTGATACGCCGAGCATTTCAGAGGCCTTTTTGTTAGGATGACCAGTGATTGCAGAGAGCACCACCATTGTGTAACCTTTTTTTCTTTTCTTTTTTCTTTTCTCCAGCAAACCAGACATGACAGTACACAGTGGCCTGCTGACAGAATGCATTGTTCCTCAACAGTATGGCCAGTGTGACAGTGCTTTTTCAGGATTTGGGCCATTGATTCAAATTGTAATATTCCGAGAAGGGAAACGTCGTCTCTGTTTTCCAGCAGACAGCACAGAATAGCAGTGTATTTTCTTTTCTTGGTTGTTTGTTGAATAGAAGCATTGATACTACAGTTATGCAGCGAAGCAGCAGTATAAAAGTGTTAATACTGTGTTTAATTGGTACAAATGACTGCATATATTCTGTTTTATTATGATTTTTCTCTCAACTTTAGAGAAGAATAAGGCCCAAACCCCTTACCCCTTAATTGATTGATTGTATTTGACAATGTTGACAAAAAATATACAAACAAGCCCAGTTAGACTAATTCATACATATTTTAAAAACTGTCAAGGATAAAATACACAAAAAAGCCACCGGATTATTTCCATTGTGGTCCTCGATATTCTTAAAAAATGGATGAGCAAATCATAAATGGAGTGCAAACATCATCAGCTTAACAACTATGCACAACAAAACCCCTCAATTTTAACTGTAAAACAACCATTTTTTTAATATCCCTAAAAACACTCTTAAATTGAATCTCTTTAAAACTCCCAGGCAAAACATTCCAAGCAACAGAGCTAGTACACAAAAGAGAATTTCTACCTGATTTACTCTTAAATCTAAGGGGATAAATCCCTGCTACTCGCTCTTGTAGAATGACTAAAACATACTAACTAAAACATAATAATCAAGAAAACATTTTGGTACCATTTTATCAACCCAGGCTCATTCTGAGAACGTGGTCCTAAGTACGTTTCTGGAGGCTGTGGAATACGTCCCGTCAGGTACGTCTTTTTGCACTATTTGTTTTCGCGAATCCACGAGAGGATGCTTTTTGAGATCTCAAATGTCTCTCGCGAGTGCCGTTCACGCTTGCCGTTCTCGCGTAAACACACCAGAGGCCGCTGTCGGCTGACTGTTTGGCTGACTGAATGACTGACTGACCACCCAATCGACCGACCCACCCTCCCCCTTCCCTAAACCTAACCGAAATTTTATTGATTGACCCACCCACACACTTCCCTAAACCCAACCAACAACTTTCAAAAAAGCGATCCAGAATAAAACAAAAGCCCTGTTCTCATTTTTTACCACATTTTCAGACTTTACCACATTCTCACCCTGTTATTTACTGGTTTATTTCATTATTTGGATTCTGTTTTTGTCTTACCTGTTTTCTGAAAGCACTTCTCGCCGACCTCGAACCCCGTCGTCGTGGTCAACTCCTCTCTGCGTCTTGAGTCCGCCGACAAACACGGCGAGCTAATGGGACAAACTGGTTGCAGCGGGAAAGTCTTCCACACAAGGCGAGCAGTCGGTTGCTAAGCGCAAAAAGAAACTGCGTCACATCGCCCCGTTTCGTTCGCTTAAAAAAATTAAACTCAGCCATACGTACCTCTGACCACGTAATGTGCGTGGGACTACGTTTTCACAATGAGCCTTTCACAAATGCTTTAGTGCCTTGTTTCACGTGAGCACATGGTCAATGAGGTCTCTCACTGGCTGTGTGTTTTAGTCCTGTTTGTATGTGAGCACATGGCTTGTTGTGTTTACACTGCATTTACATTACATGTCTAGAAAACTTCGATGGTCAGTCGTAACATTCCAAGTTATGTTATTCCAGGATAACAACTGCTGAATAACACAGTAGAATAACATCTACTTCGAATCAGTACAGTACCAACAATCAAAGCAGCAGCAGCAGCATAGCAGATCTATGTCCCCAAGAACAAGCACTTTAACATTACCATATACAGTACACATTCATTAATATTTTAAATCTCTTTACATCCATCTACTAAATCATATACAATAATTGGCATCAAGCCATTGAATTATTAAATAGTAATGTAGACCTTATGGTTTGATATTGTCCCAACATGACAAGTAAAGTGGCTGTTATGCCTTGGGTGGCTTTACTAGTTAATAATGATTCAAAAGCCTGAAGTCAGTTGTTACCCGTATACGTTCTCACACCTCAGGATGCCTGTGAATGACCTACTTCATATTCAAACTAGTGCAATTTCAATTTCTGCTGACATGATGCTGGTGAAACATAATCATGTAGCTTTTCATAAACACATATTAAGTTATGTCGCTGTTATTTTTCTTGTTTAGTTATTGAGAGGAAAGTGACAGTCACGTATTTTTTGGTTTTATTTACAGCAGGGGCGTCCAAACTTGTTTGTATGAAGGGCCAAAATCCAAATATAATTGAGAGCCGTGGGCCGAAGATAAATATACCAAACTATTTTACATTAAAGCTGCCATGGGTAGTTTCTTAATTTATTTCCTAATATTTAAAAATAAATAGAAAAGCATCACTTTGAATCATATTAACTAATGCAGTATAACTATTTTAATGAAAACCTATTGCAATAAAAACATAAACAATCACATTTATAACATAGTGGAGTTCAATGCTGAGTTCACATGTCAAGCAGAATCTCGTCTTGATTTGCTCAAAGTCTCTGCTTTGTCCTCTATCTGTCAGGTGACAGTATGCACATTTTAATTACAGCATTGAATTATAGCATTTAAATTGAAACATTTAATTTATTTAATGTAGCTTAACAATATAACACACAAATAAAAGTTTACGTTAGAATTGAAATGACAATCTCTAAACCATCCCGTCACTCTACCTCTCTTCTCAGATAGGATGGTGGGCCAAATCAAAGGTTACCATGGGCCAACTTTGGCCCACGGGCCCTAGTTTGTGCATCTCTGAGTTACAGTATACACATTGACCATTGATTCAGAAAGCCTTGTTATTATGAAAGTGCAAAAGTCACATAAGAGACTTCCATTTCCATTATATGAAAGAGGTCAACAGGGATAACAGGGAATAGAAGCACATTCATTCTCTTATATGACTTTTGCCCTTTCATAATAACAAGACTTTCTGTATTCGACAAATAGCCCCTTTGATATATTTTCCAAGTTATCACGAATCTGATTTTGCATAGACATTAGTGGGTACTGATGTGGTTTTATAAAAGAATAATCACATGAAGCTGCAGCATCAATTATTTAAAGTAAAATTATTGGATGAAACAACGCATTTACTGTTAAAGAAACAGTCCTCTCAGAAGTGTATATTATCTCATAATTTATTGATCCTCCAGCCACCCTTGTTTATATGGCTTTTTTCAGTTAAACACAGTTGAAGTAGTTTTAAATTTTACCCTAATCTCTTACACTGTATAATGGTGTTGGGTATTAACTGTCAAACGTCATCAAGGAAACAGTTTGAATTTCTGCTAAGTATAAAAACCATTAGTGCACCATTTGGGACAACATTGCATACATGTACTATGCTGCTGAGTGTGTAAGTGCATAAGTACACGTTGCATAAGTGCATCATTTGGGATGCAGCTATAGACTACTTTTAGGACTGCATCTGCATGTGTTTGTTGTGTTTTCCTTCTCCACATGCTCTGCGTGTTGTTAATAGGTTTCTGGTGTTAATAAGTTTCTGGTGTTCCTTGTTTGGTCATATGTTGTGTATTTATGTTCCTGTTTTCTCCATGTTCCCTGTCTTGTCTTAATGTCAATTCGTGTTGATGTTCTTGTTCCTGTTTCTGTTTCTGTTCCTGTAATCACTTTACATTTGTATATTAAACGTGTTTGAGTGCTTTATAACTTGTTTCCTGAGCATTTGTATGTGCAAACAGTGACAAAAGACCAGACCAAAAATGTTTTATGGCGTATGTTTGACCACCTTCCATGTTTTTCCCCAGTGATCTGTTTGTTTCCCTCCTGTGTTGTGGAACCCATCACCTGCCCTGAATTCCTCCTTCTGGAGTAGCAGGAGAGCTCGTACGAGGACCACACAAGACTTTTTCTGACTGTAGAAAATGCCACCAACGACCAGGATGACATGTTCTGTGCATTCTAAGAGGCAAGCCTTAACATCGTGTGTATAGCACCATCGTCCACAGGTGATCCTTGAGTGGACTTGGAGTGCCAAACATGGAGTGGACACTGGCAAGGCACAGACCTCCTTTTGCCATCAGTGCCAAGGAAGACCTTGCCACTCTGGACTCAGCACCCAGCCCACCATTTCCCCACTGTATACTGCCAGGGCTCATGGTTGATAAAGAGCAAAAGCCCGCTGAGACTGATTGATGGGTCAACACCAACATCAAGCAACAGAACAACAGATCGCCTCAGGGTCAGAGCTACTAAAAATATCAGTGCAACTGCACAAGCTGGCAACAATGCTTTCCACAATGGAAAAAAAACAAAGCCAGTGATTTTAAAGGGGAGCTCTCCCCACTGCAACACAGCCTAGGTGGAGTTGGATGAAGATCTGGTGTTGTTAATTGCTGACTTATTGGACTGACTTAACACCTCTCCTTCCACCGTCTCCAGAATTGTTAGAGATTATGAGATCTGAACTATATCCTGAGAGATCTCATAAAGGCAAACATTTTCCTGTCTCATCCTCCACTGTCATCCATCAGCCTCTTTGTTCACCTTCAGTCCTTCATCTCTGCGGTGCGTTCCGCACGGGCCTGACAGACCCCATCAGAGTCACTGCTGGAGGATCCTCTGCCTCGTCTTGTTGACCTTACGGCTCAACCATGGCCCCAAGGACCCGAGTCCACTCCTTTGTCTTTGCCTCTTCCTTCCAGGTCCATCAGGCTCCTCCATTTAGCTCCACCTTGGTCCTCTTTTGGTCAGGTTCCACTGCGGCTTGTAGGATTTCTGTCTCCAGCACCTTTGGGTCTACTACGGCCCTCCGGATCCTTTCCATCACCTGAGACAATCAGCTTACCTCCACCTCGGGCTCCTCCACAATCTCAGAAATAAAGGTACAAAATCTGTCACTGGTGCCGTACCCTTTCAAAAGGTAAATTTTTCTTCCTAACAGGTCCTTAAAGGTACATATTAACACCTAAAAAGTACAAACGTGTACCTCATAGTACCTTAAGGTTACAAATGACCCTGCAGCTCAACCATTGCCCCTAGTTCTTTCCTTTCTATCATGGCTTCTTAGTCCACTCCTTTGTCTTTGCCTCGTCCCTGCAGGTCCATCAGGCTCCTTCATTTAGCTCCACCTTGGTCCTCTTTCGCTCAGGTTCCACTGCGGCTTTTAGAATTCCTGTCTCCAGCACCTTTGGGTCTACTACGGCCCTCCGGATCCTTTCCATCACCTGAGACAATCAGCTTACCTCCACCTCGGGCTCCTCCACACTCTCCGAAATTAAGGTACAAAATCTGTCACTGGGGCCGTACCTTTTCACAAGGTACATTTTTCTTCCTAACAGGTCCTTAAAGGTACATATTAACACCCAAGAATACAAATGTGTAACTCATAGTACCTTAAGGGTACAAAAGTGGACCTTGATGTACAAAACTGTTCCCTAAAGGTACTAACGTTTACCTGTACACTACAAAAGTGTGTACTTTTTGAAAAGGTACCACCTCAGTCACAGATTTTGTACCTTTATTTCAACCCCTCCAGTATTTGGCCCCATGGAGTCATCAGCTCCTTCCATGGCTCTTCCCATTGTTGACTCAGGCCCCAGCTTTAATTATTCACGGTGTCGGAGTCCCAGCCTGTTTCCAGCTACAGCTCCACTCCTGGTTCCTCCTTCCTACTCTTCCCTGGCTCCTCTCGTCGTACTGTCCTAACTGTACTGATAAGATTCTGGCTGCATCTGAAATGGCACACGTCCTTGCTATATAGTATGCTTAAAATAGTATGTGTGCCAAGTAGTATGTCAAAACTCATAGTATTTGAAAAGCAGCATGTGAGAAGTACGCAGATGACCTACTACTTCCAGTGAGATTCTGAAGTGCGCATCTGATGGATGCTAAAATATTGCAAGATGCCATGGAGAGAATTCTTGAATAAGAGTGAAGTGACGCCATTGAAGCGGGTAAGTCATGTGATCATGACAAATGACGGGTGTAGTACATCCAAGTTCCATTGATACTACTCACATTCACACTACTGTATATAGAACGTACTTTTCTAATGGCTGTGTAGTAAATTAAAATTAAAATGTAGTACTTAATCAAGTAGTAGGCAATTTTAGATGCAGCCTCTGTGTATGCATATATCTATTGGGTTTTCCCTTCCCACATGCTCTGTGTGGTGTTTATTAGTTTCAGGTCTTCCTTGTTTGGTTGTTCCTGATGTTCCTCACAATCCCTGTCTGGTCTTAATGTCAGTTCTTGTGGATGTTCTTATTCCTGTATTCACTTTTTGTTTGTATATTAAACACGTTTGAGTGTTTTACAACCCATGTGTTTTTCTACAAACTGTGACAGCTGTCGGGAGCTAAACATATTTAATTAATCATTTAAAAATTAGAGGTAAAAAAATGGTTACATCAGCACACCAATCTGCTTCATAAGACATGTGTTGATCCTTCAAAGAATATAGGTAATTTTGATGATGGATGTATGAGCTTAAAGCTTTAAATAAGGACCGCTATACCCAACTTCACAATACAGCATGGAGAAGCCAGAATAAAACAATTTCAACAGTGTTTAGCTGAAAAAGAAAGTTGTATTCACCAAGGATGGCTTGAGGGCGAGTAAATAGCAGAGTAATTTTCATTTTTTGGATGAATTATTTCTTTAATATGGGCTGTTGCTGTCACATGGCTGTAATATAACAATTAAGCCTCCTCTTTGTGGATTTTGCTCTTCAAAATTGGTATCCATTTAAAAATAGAAGGGGAATTTAGTAGATTTACTCTGGGGTTAAACAGCTGACTAAGCACACACACACACACACACACACACACACTCTCTCCCTCCCTCCCACAGTTTGAACTCGTGAGAACACTTCATGCAAATATAGAAACCTCTCAGTAAGCTGGATTAACGCATGGTGCACTTTTCTGTACTTTTTATGGTTGCCGTTAGCTTTCATTTAGATACAGTGCAATACAAAGAGCTCCTCTCTTCTGGAAAAATGTCTTATCACACAATTTCACCCAAAGAAACATTTTGACATTGTTTGAGTCCCTTTAAAATTAAGTCAAGCTGTTGTTGTGGCCTTTGAAAATCAGCAAAAAGTAGATGAGAACTGGAAACATATTGCTGATGGAGGACTGTTATTTGACGAGCAGTCAGCTTTCATTCACAATATAAGTGTAAAGCTAACAAACTGGTTTTGCTAGTGGTGAAATGCAGGTTTTGACTACAAGAAGTCTTTGCCTGATATTGAACTTAAACCATTATGACAAAATGTAATTTGAGAGCTATTCATTTAGTAATATTTTTAATTGATTATATATACTTTTCTGTTGTGACATTACACTGTATAAAATGCTGCGTTATTTCAACTCAATTAATAATTAATTAAAAATAACAATCAGTAAGGGCCGCACAGCCAAAAGTTCACTAGTTTGAGTCCTGGCCGAGTTCCCCCAGTGTTCGTGTGGGTTTCCTCTGGGAACGGTTTCCCCCACAGTCCAAATACATGTGGTAAAGGTGAATTGAATAAACTAAACTGGCTGTAGTGTACACTCTCAGAAATAAAGGTACATGAGCTGTCACTGGGATGGTACCTTTTCAAAAGGTACACTTTTGTACTTAAAAGGTCCATTTTGGTACCTCAAAAGTATATATTAGTACCTAAACATTTTAAGAGGAACACTTTTGTACTTTTTAGGTACTAATATATACCCTTGAGGTATTAAAATGGACCTTTTAGGTACAAATGAGTACCTTTTGTAAAGGTACCACCCCAGTGACAGCTCGCGTACCTTTGTTTCTGACAGTGTATGAGTTTGAATGAATGTGTATGTATGGGTGTTTACCAATACTAGGTTGCAGCTGGAAGGGCATCCGTTGCGTAAAACATAAGCAGGATTAGTTGGAAGTTCCTTCCGCTGTAGTAATGTCTAAAATAGAGACTAAGCTGAAGGAAAATGAATGAACAATTAATAATAAAATAAAGACTAACCCAAATATTGGGTTATATAATTTTCGGTAACACTTTATTTCGATGGTCCATTTGAGTATCAGTAGACTGTCGGCTTAATATCTGTTGATTCAGACATTCAACAGACATTTAACTGACTATAAGAAACTTTGCAAGTACATGTCAACTTACACTAACCCCAACCACAACATACCAGTCTACTAATAATCTAATGAGAATTAGTTGCAATGTAACTTAAATTCAACAAACGGACCATCAGAATAAAGTGTGACCATTAATTTAGTAATTTAGTAAAAATGATCCACAAAGTATAATAAAGTATAAAAATGCAATCAAGTACAGTATGCAGGTGCTTTTTAAGTCAAGAATACAGCAGTTGTAGCTGTATTTATAAACTGCTTACTAATTTAGAGCAAATGCTTAACAAATGATGAATTAACTATTGGCAAATGTTTAATAAATGATTAAAAGTGTTACCAAAAATTAAAGAAGGTAATGTCTGTTGCAGCAATTTGTGTACTATTAAACAGCATAATAAAATAGAATTCATCCATTTTAAATGGTTAATGGCCATTTAAAAAGAATGATTAATTTTTTTAAATTTCATTTTGGTTTCTGATTCTATTCCTCTCAATATAGTTTTATATAGAGTTTAATATAGTCTGGTTTCTGTTCCTTGAACCTGTTCAGAGATCAGACATTTACACATTGACATTATTTTCGAATACAGGGAATTTTCTGTTGCTCTCTGTTCCTCTGCTAGTAAGTAGGATGTGTATATGTGTGTGCTTGTACATGTACGTGAGTGTGTATTAAGTTTTTTTTTTCTTTGCTTTGAGTGATTTCTGTTATTGCGTTTTGGTTAATCCTCCTGCTATGTTAACCTCCCTTTCGAGAAAAACCCTGTTATTCGATTGTAAGTTGATATTTGTTTTTGTAGAGTTCCTTTGTTATTGGATCTTCACTTCATTGTAAGTTTGTTCTGCTAATTTAGGATTGGGCTAGCTATATATAGAAGTGCCATTTTCTTTCTGGACTTGTTTTGTTTTAAGTAAGGGTTAGTTACTTCAGATATTTTGATGTATTTATTGTTTTTTTCTTTTATTAGTTTAGACTTAGAGGGATATAATGTTAAAATTAGCTCTACTGTAATAGATTTGGCAACTTAAATTTCTGAAAACTATATCTCCCATGTCACAAGAACCGCCTTCTTTCATCTGAGAAATATCGCTAAGCTACGAAGCATGCTATCTATTGCAGATGCAGAACAGCTCATGCTTTTATGACCTCTAGGCTGGATTACTGTAATGCTCTGTTCTCTGTTTGCCCAGCATCCTCTGTAAATAAACTTCAATTGAATGTGCAGCTGCCAGAGTTCTTACTAGGTCAAGAAAATATGACTATGTCACCCCAATTTTATTTTCCATACACTGGCTGCCTGTTAAGTTTCGTATTGATTATAAAATATTGCTTCTTAGCTATAAAGCATTAAATAAACTAGCTCCTGTTTATCTAACCAACCTTCTGTCTCATTACAATCCAACTCGGTCTTTAAGCTCTCAAAACTCTTTCGGTTGTACCCAGATTATCAAAGTCTACTTAAGACTAAAGGAGGTCGAGTCTTCTCATATATGACTCCTAAACACTGGAATATGTTGAATATGTCATTCTGAAATGTTAAGAATTGTGTTGAAAAATCTTGGTTAAACAGAAATTAGAGAAAAAACAAACAAATAATAATTCTGACTTTAATTGTGTATGTGTCATTTTATTAGCATCTTTTGGTCCACTTTGAGTTTATTTATCTAATCATTTAACATAAAACCTTCTCCAGTAGCTGATTAGCCATGTTGTGTTATGCTCTATAGCAGGGGTGTCCAAAGTTTTTGGGCCGAGGGCCAGATGCAAAAAACAAAACGTGGTCGTGGGCCAAATTTTACAATTTCACAGACACGCATATATATATATATATATATATATATATATATATATATATATATATATAGATATATATATATATATATATATATATAT
>CAIGQQ010035826.1:7582162-7639638 GCA_903798035.1 Danio albolineatus | reverse complement strand
AGAGAGAGAGAGAGAGAGAGAGAGAGAGAGAGAGAGAGAGAGATAGAGAGAGAGAGAGAGACACAGAGAGAGAGAATATTTAAAGCATATTTTATATATTTTAATATTTAAAAGAACCTTTATCTTCATATTGTAAAATTAAAAGCAATAAATTTACAAATAATAAAAGTAGTTCTTAAACTGTGTACAAACTCGGTCCTGGAGGGCCGGTGTCGTGCAGATTTTAGCTCCAACTTTTCTCAACACACCTGCATTGATGTTTCTACAAAGCCTAATAAGAGATTGATTAGCTAGCCCAGGTGTGTCTGATTGGGGTTAGAACTAAACTTGGCAGGACAACATTCCTCCCGGACTGAGTTTGGGTACCCTGATGTATAGTTAATTAGCCATTATTGTGATTATATTTAAAAAGTAATAATAATAATAATAATAATAATAATAATAATAATAATAAAAATAAACAAATTTAATTCACAATCCACCAAACATCTTGGCACCATTGTTCATATGAATTGAGTAATTGCTGTTTCACTGGGAAATGTTATTTGAATGGCCCTCTTTTAGGACTTACTCGCACTGTGTACATTTACCTTGAACCGGGCTGAAGCACGCTGTTCCACCCTCCCGACGGCCCGCACTCACATTACATTTGGGCCTGAGCACGCTTACATCATCGATGATGCGCTGTTCGGTTTAAGTAACACTCTTACTCAGCACTGGAGATTTCTTTAGTTATATTGTGTTAGTCATTTGGGATGCAGTGACACATAGTCAAATATTTTCGCCGAAAAGATCAGTCACCTTTGAGGCTCATAAACAGTCATAAAGTCCTCGTGCTGCAGGAATTAGGAGGTTTGCTGAAGGTGCAGCTGTCGTGCAGTGAGGGGTATGTGTCTTTAAAAACCTACGACAGTTTGCGTTCATTAAACAGTAAGAATGATTAATAAATCCATATGAAACAGTTTTGGGCTCCGGCAACTTTGCACACACACTACAAGTATACTGCACCTGAGGCCAGGTGAACAGCGCTCTAGCACACCTCTTCCAATCGGGCCAGGGCCGGCCAAATGAAACGTGCCTGAGCCCGATTCAGAGCACTCACACTACTTAAACGATCGGGGAAACTGGCCTGGGCACAGTTCAGATAGCACAATGTGAGTGTACCCTTAACCAGCTCATAGCGATCATCATCTGACAGCTGTTTTGGCCAGACAACAGGATTGCGGAGGAAGCTGAGTTTCGTTGTTGGTCGTATTTCTACTTTTTTCCCCCCAAATGTTGTCAAAATTCTCACTCTTGCACACTCTACCTACCTCTACTCTAACAGCCGTGCGATACTTCCAACTGTCATGTGCGCGCCATGTTTCAGCGCTGAGTGGCGCATCCAGTGTGTGACGCCCTTAAAGGGGTGGTCCACTACGATATCATATTTTAAACTTTAGTTGATGTGTAATGTAGCTGTGTGAACATAAACAGCGTCTCTGAATGTAATATGCTCAAAGTTGAATGCAAAGGGAGACATTGGCTATTACAGAGTTAGCTTAGCAAAGCCTACAGTGAAAGAACTTTGAAGACTACAAAAAAATACTTCCGGGCCTGTGAGATCATAAGGGTTTTACCTCACGCGCACACACACTGCGCAGCTAAGGGACGTGGCCAGAGATGCTTTAATGTAACGGCAGAGAAAACTAAAATGTTAAACAAGTTAAACATAACTTAGTTGTTAGAAATGGAAATATTAAAACTATTATCGTTAAAATGTGAAGAAAATTGTCTCTACATTAAACATCACACAGCAAAAAACTCAGTGTACATTTAACTCAATTTGAGTTTAACTTAACACTCCTTGGGTGTACATATGACTCCCTCCATTTTGGAGTTAAAATAACACTTTCTAAAGTGTGAACTTTGTACATTACTAACAGAGTTCATTTTAACACATTAAGAGTTTATTCTTACATCAAACTGGATTGTGTGTTACCCTTCAAAGTGTTAATATATTACCTTTTTTCCTATATTATCAATTGGTGTGTGTGTGTGAAAGTAGTTTTAGATTATTAAATGTTCATTAATCTTTTCAGAAATAATTTCAATACATTCAATTCTTTGCAACTAGACATGTTTCAAGTTTAAGTAAAACATACTGGTTTGATCACTGTTTGTCCGAAAGAACTGGTTCGATAAACAAAAAAAACTGAACTTCCCATCACTAGTGGAAAATACACTGCATATTGAGTTAAAAGTTTAATAATGAAAAACAAACAAGCATTTTAATTGCCTCATTTTAAAAAGAGCACCTTACAAGAAGAGATTTACAATCCACTCATCCTGTGATCATCTGTAGAAGCATCGTCTGTAAGTTTATAATCTGTTTGTATTTATACTTTATCTCAGATATTAATGTTATGTACATAGATAACTATAGCTCATTGTATGTACATCTTTTTACGTAGTTTCACTCTGTTTAAACATACTCAATGTGGCATGGAATAAAGCAGCATTCTCCCACAATCTCGCGTGTTGGAAAGAGTTTATCTGTCTAACTTTGGGACGAAAGACACCGGAGTGAGGGAAGAACAATATTAAACATACGCACTTTCACACTTGTGGATTAAAAAGTACTCCGGTTTTAACACTGAACAACACCAAAAAAAAACAACATAAAAATAATAATAATTATAATCACACTGTATATTTAACACTGGAATTTTTGCTGTGCACTTGGGAAATATTTGAAAAATAATTCACTGGAGTTTTAATTTTGCCGCTCAAAAAGCATTGCTTGTTCAAACTACGTATTTAAAATGAGCTGAAACAACACAAGTTAATTGTTTTACGTTCAATTCACTTAAACTTGTTATGTTAACATAATCGATTTGTGTCAGGACAACATGAATTTTTTTTATTTTTTTTATTTATTTATTATTTTTTTTACAACATGAATTAATTGTGAGAAACCCTCCATTTTTACGGCGTATATAAAATAAAGCACAACACTTACAGTGTCCACTAGATGGCACTATCTACAATGTTAGAAGAAGCACACGATAGAATCAATTATGGAAAGTACAGTATATATTTAAGAGCTAATTAGGAAACACAAATATGTAATCATTTAAAATAAAATGTCCGCTATTTTACTTTTATTTAGACTATAACTCGAATTGCTTTTGAAAATGACTCTTGCTCCAAACTGAAGGATCTAGTAGGAGGATGTTTTAACACCTCCCACATTCAAAGTTAATTAAGGTCTGCAGTTTTACCACTATCGTGTTGCATTCTTTCCACAGACACAGACTAAAGAGGCACACAGATACCCAGCATTCACAACAATAAGTGAAAAGCAATTCTTAGAAGAGACTTTTTTAAGGGCAAGTACTGTAGAACCGAGACACTCCCGCCAGAGTTCAATGACCTCAAACTGTGAGGAGTCGAATGCATTCAGTGGACCGCTGACACCTTCTGACAGCATGTTTTATTTAGATTTCCTCTGACCTACAGCATCTTTCAGGCAAATATCACTTAAAAATAGACTATGTCGTAAAAGAGCACTTCATGAAAAGGAGACTGGAGTATGCATTCCTCTTATTGAAAAGGACCTATTCTAGGAAAGGCTGATGTAAAGGGGCTGACCGCATAAAAATGAAATGACCCTGACATGAAATGGACTAAAAAAGGCAAGTTATATCACTCCTCCAAGCCGCCAGAATTCTAAAGATTTGGCAGGATAGAGCCGTGACTGCAATTTTCCATGGGGAATTACTGGACACAAGTTTCTTTGTCTGAATACGTGTCTGTCATAGATCCTCCGGACATCTGGTTTAAATCAATATTAAGAAATGATTGCAGTATGTAGAGAAAAATAGATTGCTCTTATATGGAAGTGCTTGAATGTTTTGGATCACCCTTGAAAACAATGGATTTATATATATATACAGTCGAAGTCAGAATTATTAGCCCCCTTTTTCTTTTTTAAATTTTCCTAAATGATGTTTAACATAGCAAGGAAATTTTCACAGTATGTCTGATAATATTTTTTCTTCTGGAGAAAGTATATATATATATATATATATATATATATATATATATATTGTACAAGGCAAATTGTACTAAATTGATTGAATTACAATTCGTACAATTGGTTGGGTTGGGTTTAGAGATGGGGTTGGGTGCCACGCCTCCTTTTTTAAATCATACATTTTCTTACGACTGAACTCCTACGAATTCGTACAAACTAGCCACTAAACTGGCAAAACGTAAAATGCTTATGTTTTCTCGTGAGGTCAGGCCGGAAATACTGTGCTATGTTAAACATCACTTGGCAAATATTTTAAAAGAATTAAACATTTCACAGGTCTAATAGTTTTGTATATATATATAACTGTGTATTTATATAACTGTTTGTGTATTTATATAACTGTTTAAAATAATAGTACAAATAATAATACTGATGGAAATATGAAGTAGTTATATTAAAATCTTAGCAATGTCTATCAATTATGTCTCTTGCAAATTGTTAACATAACTGCATTTATCTATTTTTTTTATTATTATTTTTCAAAACAGTCTTTGTACTGGATCAGATGCAAAAAAAGAAGCTTAATTTCAATTACTGTGCGATATACTGCTTTTTGCTTTTTGTGCTCAAATTTGAATGGATTAAGGTAACCAATGCATTGTTTAAGCTGATTCAGATTCAGATGCTGAAAGGGCAAGAGTGAAATCAATGAAACGGAACCACAATCATCATAACATTTCAATACCTTTAAGGTTTAAGATCACAGAGCAGTATTGTGTGTGTGTGTGTGTGTGTGTGCGTGCACGTGTTATTATTGTCATTATTAATGGAATGCATCTATTGTAAAGTAATTTCAATGCATTACATGTCTAGTTCAAACACTGTGTTACTAAAATAAGTATTTTAGCCGACAATAGGTGCATGAAGACAAAACCCTGATCAGTTCATACCAGAGTTCTAAGCTCTGTTGACAGCTTAATGGCACATCATTTAATTGAATTTGCAAAATGTGCTGTTGTTGCTTTGTTGCCTGTAGATTGAGTCTATTATCAAAAGTTTTCAATTATAGCTAAGTGCCTCTTTTTTGTCAATGAGCCTCTGTATAAACTCTTTCATAGTGTTTTTGTCCATTCACCATTGTTATGTGTCCCATAACAGGCTTCGAATGCCATCTGCTCTTTTGTATATCACTTTAATTTATTTGTGTAGTGCACTCGTATTCTTTTATTATTAATCAGAAATTAAAGTAATGCACTGAAGTGCAAATACAAAAACATGTCAGATTTACAACTCTCAGGGCTCTATTTGAACAATCTAGGCACAAAAGCATTAAGGGCATGTCCGAATTCACTTTAGCTATTTTAAGGACGGACAAATACACTCTGCGCCCTGGCACATGGTCTAACAGTGTTGTGCTTATTGTCTTAATGAGTTACGGGTGTGTTTTGAGCATAACGTGCATTAAACCAATAAGAATTTCACATTCCTTTAGAGTCGGTTGCAACACACCATGGTTTATTTTTCTATTTACATAGCCGACTTTGTAAATGGAAAAACTGAAAGCTTCTTTAGTGAGAAAACAGTTAAACAGACCATCTGCAGCACAAGGATAAAGAACGAGCCTCGTCTATTTGGCCTCTTTACTTTCTCTTTACTTTTTACTTTACTCCTTTACTTTCGTGGATAAAGAAACGGTGGAAACTCACTCCAATGAAGACATCCATTAGCCCACATATTTAATTACGTTTGTTAAGCGCAAAGATTAGTTTCAAAACTATTTCTAAATTCAGTTCTAATTTCCAGCAAAAGAATAAATGAACCATAATAATGAAGTGTGTGAGTTATATCCAAACTCCCGTCCTAATCTTATGCCCCATATGGTGATGCAGACATCTCCAAAACCCTACAGGTGGACAAATCTAAACTTGTTTTTATGAAAACAAATATAAATATGCATATAGTAAATAATATTGCTAATAATAATAACATTATACAAATGCAATTTGTCATGAACAAACTGAAAATAGCCATGGAGGCAGGGATTTTTATGTTTATGTAAAAAAAAAAAAAATTGTAACATTTTAATGCTTTTTTTAACATGTAAGATATTTGTGTATTGCTGTACATCCTGTGTGTTTTAAGCAATGTGTATGCATTTCAGACCTGCATAGGTGCATGGACTTAAAACCATATTTTAGTCTGTCAATGGCGCAGTCTATTTCAGATTCTCAAAACAGCAACGCACCAACGATGCAGTTTAACACACCTCCTTTATAGCAGAACACCCATGAGTCCATAAAGAGGTGCAAATGGATTTGCTATTTAAACAACCTGGCACAAATTGTGAAAATTACAGTTGCGCTGGTCTGAATATAGCAGCAAATCACGCCAAACAGGTCTTGCGCCTTATTGCTCCGGGTGTATAATACGACCCATAATCAGATTTAGAATAAATCAATTAATATTTGAACCAAGAACACAAAACCTTATGTCTTATGTTACACAGGTATACTTTTGGCAATCGCCAAAAATACATTGTATTGGTCAAAAGTATTGATTTAGTCCCTTTATTAATCTGGGGTCGCCACAGCGGAATGAACCGCCAACTTATCCAGCATATGTTTTATGCAGCGGATGCCCTTCCAGCTGCAACCCATCACTGGGAAACATCAATACATACACATTCGCACACATACACTACCGACAATTTAGCTTACCCAATTCACCTGTACCGCATATCTTTGAACTGTGGGGGAAACCGGAGCATCCAGAGGAAACCCATGCGAACACATTGAGAACATGCAAACTCGACACAGAAGTGCCTACTGACCCAGCCGAGGCTCGAACCAGCGACCTTCTTGTTGTAAGGCGATCGTGCTACTCACTGCGTCACTGTGATGCCTCTGAAAACATGTCTGTGTCATAATCCTCCAGACATCTGGTTTAAATCTTTATTAAGAAATGATCGCAGTATATACAGATTGCTCTTTTATGGAAGTGCCTGAATGTTTTAGACCACCCTTAAAAATAATGGATGAAATAAATGATGTCATTTTAGAAAGTGAACAGTTACTTCAAAAAAAATTCAGATTTTGAAATATTTATTGTCAGATGCTTCAGAATAAATAATTAAATGGATGAATAAATTAATGAATTAATCAATAAATGAATAAAAAATACATACATTTTGGAAATATCCAAAAATATACTGTATTGATCAAAATTATTGATTTTGTTTGTCATGCCTAAAATCATTAAAATATGAATTAAATATTGTGTTCCATTAAGACATTTTGTAAACTTTCCACTGTAAATATAATATGTGCACTGCTAAGCATTTCATTTGGACATTTTTAAAGGGGACCTATTATGCAAAAATCACTTTTATAAGGGGTTTAAACACAGTTGTGTGCTAACAAACTGTAAATATAACCAGCTACAAATGGTAAACATATTCATATATATATTTTTTATCATCACATAAAGATTGATACTTTGATTGATATTCTGCTATTTGTGTGTCTTCAGAGGAGGAAAGCCTCACCTATCGGTGATAACCTCTCTCTCATTAGGTCCATCACTGTGGAAGAGTACAGTTCTTGAATTGTAGGAAGGGTAGTGCCAGTGATTCGTTCAGCAGTCCGGACTATTCGCTGTAGTCTACGGAGGTCAGATTTGGCTGCTGAGGCGAACCAGACGGTGATTGAAGTGCAGAGGATGGACTGGATGACAGCTGAGTAGAACTGCACGAGCAGCTCCTGTGGCAGGTTGAACTTCCTCAGCTGACGGAGGAAGTACAGTCTCTGCTGGGCTTTCTTTACAATAGAGTCTATGTGAGTGTCCCACTTCAGATCCTGAGAGATGGTGGTGCCCAGGAACCTGAATGACTCCACTGCAGCCACAGTGCTGTCCATGATGGTGAGCGGGGGGAGTGCAGGGGGGTTTCTCCTGAAGTCCACTATCATCTCCACCGTTTTGAGCGTGTTCAGCTCCAGGTTGTTGTAACTGCACCATAAAGCTAGCCGCTCCACCTCCTGTCTGTATGCAGACTCGTCACCGTTCCGGATGAGGCTGATAACAGTAGTGTCGTCCGCAAACTTTAGGAGCTTGACGGAGGGATCTTTTGCGGTGCAGTCGTTGGTGTACAGGGAGAAGAGCAGTGGGGAGAGAACACATCCTTGGGGGGCACCAGTACTGATGGTGCGGCTGTCAGACGTGATTTTGCCCATTCTGACTAGCTGTTGTCTATCTGTCAGAAAGCTGGTGATCCACTGACAGACAGAGCTAGGAACAGAGAGCTGGGTCAGTTTGTGCTCGAGCAGTGATGGGACGATGGTGTTGAAGGCAGAGCTGAAGTCCACAAACAAAATCCTTGCATAGTTCCCTGGTTTGTCCAGATGTTGTAGGGTATAATGCAGTCCCATGTTGACTGCATCATCCACAGACCGGTTTGCTCTGTAGGCAAACTGCAGGGGGTCCAGCAAAGGTCCGGTGATGTCTTTCAGATATGCTAGAACCAGTCTTTCAAATGACTTCATGACCACAGATGTTAAGGCGACAGGTCTGTAGTCGTTGAGCCCGGTGATCTTTTGTTTCTTCTGGATTGGGATAATGGTGGAGCGTTTGAAGCAGGATGGAACTATGCGCTGTTCCAGTGATCTGTTGAAGATCTGCGAGAAAATGGGGGCCAGCTGGTCAGCACAGGTTCTCAGACAGACTGGTGAGACACCATCTGGGCCTGGCGCTTTCCTTCTCTTCTGCTTACTGAAGACCTGACGCACATTATCCTCACTGATCTGAAGATCAGGGGGGGAGAGGGAGATGTCTGTAGGTGTTGATGGCTGTGTAGAAAGATGGTCAGGGCGGTTGTGGCTGGAGGTGGGTAGAGGTGTTAATTGCTGTGTAGAGGGTGTCTGGTCGAAGGTGTCGAATCTGCAGTAGAACGTGTTCAGGTCGTTAGCGAGAAGTTTACTGCCATCGATACTGGGGGGAGATGATTTGTAATTCGTGATGGTTTGCAGACCAGTCCACACTGATGCAGGGTCGTTAGCAGAAAACTGGTTTTCCAGCTTTTTTGCATGGTTCTTTTTAGCTAGACCAATCTCCTTTGTTAAAATGTTCCTGGTCTTGTTGTAGAGAATCCTGTCCCCACTCCTGTAGGCATCCTCTTTGACCTGACGAAGCTGTCTAAGTTTTGGTGTGAACCATGGTTTATCATTGTTAAATGATAAGTAGGTCCTGGTTGGGATGCATAACTCCTCACAGAAACTAATGTATGATGTTACAGTCTCTGTGAGCTCATCCAGGTCATTGGTTGCAGCTTCGAAAACACTCCAGTCAGTGCATTCAAAACAAGCTTGTAAGGCCTGCTCTGTGTCGTTGGTCCATCTCTTAACAGTCCTTAATACTGGCTTAGTAGTTTTAAGTTTTTGCCTGTAAGTTGGTATAAGATGAACCAGGCAGTGATCAGAGAGTCCTAGAGCTGCTCTGGCCACGGAGCGATATGCATCTTTTATTGTTGTGTAGCAATGGTCCAGAATGTTATTGTCTCTGGTAGGGCATGTAATGTGCTGTCTGAATTTGGGCAGCTCATGTGTGAGTTTTGCCTGGTTAAAGTCCCCAAGAATGATAAAAACAGAGTCTGGGTGTTTTTGTTCTGTCTCTGTGATTAAATCAGCCAGCAGTGAAAGAGCAGTACTCACGGTCGCGTGCGGTGGGATGTAAACACTGGCCAGGATAAACGAGGAAAACTCCCGCGGCGAGTAGAACGGCTTACAGTTAATGAAAAGCACTTCCACGTCAGGACAGCACATCTTCTTTAACACAGTTACATCCGTACACCACCTCCTGTTAATGTAAAAGCATGTCCCTCCACCGCGCGTTTTCCCCGTTGCCTCCGTGTCGCGATCTGCTCTGTACAGCTGGAAGTCCGGTAGTTGTAATGCGCTGTCCGGAATGGCTTCGTTTAGCCACGTTTCTGTGAAGCACAGCGCAGCAGAGCTGTTAAAGTCCTTATTTATGCGTGTGAGCAGAAGTAATTCCTCCAATTTGTTAGGAAGAGAGCGGAGATTCGCGAGATGAATGCTAGGAAGCGGCATTCTGAAACCGCGCAGTCTGTTTTTGATGAGCGCGCCGGCACGCTTTCCCCGTCTCCGCGTCTTGTAAAGTTTCCATAGAGACGCGGCTCCGCCAAGGACAACGCTCTGCAAAACGCCGGAGAAGTCAAGAACCGGCTGGTGATCAATTGGTGTGCACTGCAGAATGTTCAGCAGCTCATCCCTGGTATAACTGATCACGTTGGATGAACACAAAACAGGAAAAACAAACAAAAACATTGCAACAGCTGGAGAGCTTCGCACCGAGGCTGCCATTCTTCGGCGCCTTCCGATGACGCCTTCCGATTATGTCCCCAAAATGTGAACTTAGTGGAATAAAATCCCAAACGTTGAACAACAGGCCTCGGGTAGATGATTTAAGTTTATTTATTCATACATTGTTATCTTTAATTTTGGGTTTCTTTTTTTGTAGGTTGATTTATGGTCCTCACTGCTGACACACACAGGAAGTTTGGCCAGAGGAGAAATGGTCATGCCCAACAATTTGAGCCTGGTTTCTCTTGAGGTTTTTTTTTTTCTTTTCCTTAACTTTCGTCAATTGGTGAAGTTTGTTCCGAGCCATTGTTGCCACTGGCTTGCTTGTTTTGGGACTTGTGGAGCTGCGCATCGAGGGATTTGCTCACCAGTTTTTGTACTTTCAGCACTAAATGTTAAACCACACTAAACTGAACTAAACTAAACTCTGAAAACTGGATTGACACAGGTTCAGTTTACTAGAACTTCTATGTGAAGCTGCTTTGAAACAATCTATATAGTAAATGTGCTATAGAAATAAAAATTAATTGAATTGAACACATATACAACTCTATTCTTTTTCCACTACATAACATTTTTTCCCCTGTATACTCGATAACAGAATGTAATGGCAACAGTACGTGTATGTTTGTATAGTGAATTACAAACATCCAATCTACACTGCTGAGCCACAAAAATAGAGCATTTTTAAAGTGCGTGAGACCCCGTTTTGGTTTGAATATGCAGAGGTTGTGTTTCAGCGCAGATGGACCAAAATTCAGACATTCTGAAAACAAAAGTGTGGTGTGCACATACAGTATTGGGGCTGCAGGACCGTTATATCCTTCCCTGATTCATCAAGCCATAATCGTATGAGCATCACACTGAGGTTTATATCATTTAAATGACACAATGCATGTTCAATCAACTTTTCCAGCCATAGTTTTGCAATCCAGGCTCATTCAGAAAACGTACCTCTATTTACATTTCTGGAGAGCGTCAAATTAGTCCCAGGAGTTTTTTTTTTTGTTTTGTTTTGCAGTTTTTGTTTTATGAGTCCACTAGAGGCTGCTGTGTAGGTTTGACATCTGAAATTTCTCTCGCTAGTGCCATTAGCACCCGCTGTTCTCGCGTAAATCCACTAGAGGTTGCTGTCAACTGACTGACTGACTGATCAACTGACCCACCCTTCTACTTTCTCAAACCCAACCAACAGTGTTTTCAAAAGCACCGACTGACCAACCCACACACTTCCTCCAACCCAACAGATAGTTTTAAAAAGCAGTCACTGTAAGAAAAATCTGTAATTTTACAGTTTATTTCCAGCAGCAGAGGGTCACCAGAAAAAAAACAACGGATATTAAATTATTAAATTAAATATTAAATTCTGGTAAATTTCTGTCATTTAATATCCATTATTTTATGGTAAATTTCTGTAATTTAACAGCCATTATTTTATGTTCCCCAGCTGCCAAAAATAAACTGTAAAATTCAGATTTTTTTTTTACGGTGTAATTTTTACCATGTTTTCAGGTTTTACCACATTCTCACCCTGTTATTTACTTATTTATTTATTTTTTGGCTTTTGTGACTTTCGTTTTTGTCTTACCTGCTTTCTGGAATCGTTCTTTGCCAGACTTAAACCCTGTTGTCCATGGCGAGCTACCGGACAAACAGTAACAGTGGGAAAGCCGTTCATACGGAGGTAAGTGGACAGCTGGTAGCGCGAAAAGGAACGGCGTCATACCACCACGTAGCATTCGTTTTAATTTGCGATCTTCAGAAATGTATATAGGGCTACGTTTTCAGAATGAGCCTATGTTGCAATTTTGAGTTGGCCTTCATAAATTGTGTAGTAAATAAACGTAGTCTGTTTTATTCTGTGTGAGTTTAAGCAGTTTTCACAAAGCATTGCTACCAAATGATCCTTTTATTTTGTGGTGAATTGTGTGTTTGTCATTGTACCCTGCTAAAGTTGTGCTAAAATATGACCACAGCTACAAAGAATGCAGCTCGCCATGACGTAAGCTGCCTTTATATTTCTCCTTTTCTCTCGCTCTCTTTTTTTCCTTTTGCAGCTTGACAAATCAGGCTGCTATGAATTGTCACGCATGGGTGATAATGTGTAAAGACTCTTTATATTTTACAAGAATAACAGCTTTCTGGTTATTCTTGTTTTTTTTTTAATCTTTTTCTTCATTTTTTTTTGTCGTTTATGCATGTGCAGCAGTTTGTTTAGCATACAATACTGCTGAAAAGCAAACATCATGTATGTCAGTCTATTGTTCTTCAAGTGAGCAGCAAATAGGTGAGGTAAATCACAAATGCTGATGGTGTTACTTCACCAGATGTTTTCCCTACTCCACCCTAGTCTATAGTAGTATTTAGCAAGCCTTTTTATCTCTTTTAGAAAAAGGGAATGAATTTACATCAACCAAATCCAGGATTTGGTATTCCTCTGCACATTAGCAACCTCAGTTTTCCACAGATCTTTTTTCTTTTTCAATTGCTCACTAAGAAGGCATCATGATGTGTTCTGTACATTTTTGTCTATGGGAAATATTACGTAACATTATGTACATGCTGTATGCATGTGTTTTGATATATATTTATATGCCTAAATCATATTTGATCATCATTTACAGTGTCAGTTCATGTTTCACGTATAAATTACCTGACTAAATCAGTTTAGCAAATGCTCGTTTTCAAGAGTTCACACTTAGCTGATGATTTATGATAAAGCTTGTTTGGCATGCTGAGAGCCCTGAGCTCATAAGATCCTCGAGCGCTGGGCTCCCTCCCGTTTGCAGGGCAAGAGGAGAGTTTGAGCTCAGGTAGATCTCGATGAACTCCCCCGACTTATTCCTGGCTAATGAAATGGCTACGAAGAGATGTGCACTTGCTAAGAGCTGGACTATGGATTATGTACCCATTCGGCTTTGTATCGATTTGGTATGTTCAATTTACTTAGGTTGCGTGTGTTACGGTGGAGTGACAATGATAACGTGTGAGGATCCAAGTGCAGATTTATTTAAAAGTCAGTATAGCAGTGGTCATTGGGGGCAAACGGGTATGTAGAGCAAATCCAGAATCGTAGTCAAAAAACAGGCAGAAATTCAAAAGGCTGGCGTCAGGCAAGGATAAACAAATAGCGAGGCTTAGGTCAAAACACAGAAAAACAGGATCAAAAGAAATGCGCTGTAGAGTCACAAACAGATGAACAATACTAAGCAATGACTGTGTGCGAGTGTGATGTTTATAAAGGGTGTGTAATCAGTCCAGAAGCAGCTTCAGCTAAGAGAGTCTAATCAGATGGTGACTTGGAGCTGGAGTGTGTTTGTGTGTGTGTGTGTGCTGCATGATTGGAATTGTAGTCCGTTAACAAGCAGATTTGTAGGTTATGGAATGTGTGTGTGTGTTACAACCAGCGATCTCTGGCTGTAGATTGCTAGTGATCGTGACAGCGTGTTTTTGGACTGTGGGAGGAAACCGGAGAAAACCCACGCGAGCATGGGGAGAACAAGCAAACTCTGCACAGAAATATCAACTGGATTAGTAGGGACTTTAACGTGAGACATTCTTGCTGTGAGGCAACAGTGCTAACCACTGGGCAACCATGTCACCCATCTGGAAAAAAGGAGGAGTAGGGCTGGGTAAGGGGGGGGGGGGATTCTTCAAGACGAAGGTACTGAGATAAGAAAACTGGTTATTTATAGTGTGTTAGGAATCATCTGATTGGTGAATCAATCGTGAGCTGATGCTGTATCGGCAATCATAAGCACATGACCCTCTCAAAATTAGTTTATAAATATATAAACTTCACTTATGACACAATCCACATTAAATGAACAAGCATACTGATAAATATATAAACTGCAAGTTATATCTCACAGGGGTTACAAACTCAGAATTGCAACCTGTAATTGTTATTTGTAAGATTTTACAAACACACACAGAGAGATAAAACATACTGTAAGTTAACTTAGGTTTATCAAACCTGAGATTTCGGGATTGCTGCGAACAGTGAAAGCCATTATTTACAAACTGTAGAAACATGGAACTTTCCCAGGAGTGGCCGGCCAAGCAAAATTACCCCAAGAACGCAGCGGCAACTTTTCTTTTAGTTTAGATTTAGAGGTATACAATTTTTTTTTAATTTTATTTATTTATTTATTTTTATATTTTTGGTCTTTATTAAATAGGACAGTATTGAGACAGGAAGCGAAGTTGGAGAAAGAGAGAAGGGGGTAGGGTAGGGAAATGTCCTCAAGTCAGGATTCGAACTCAGGACGATCATCTTCATTAATCTTAGAAATATCACTTCCTTAAATTAAAATTTCTGTCATTCAACCTTTGTTAATTTACAGTAAATTTCTGTAATTTAACTTTTTTTTTTTTTTTTTACAGTATATAGTAGGTAAGTATGCAATTTTGAACACAGTTTTACATCCAACGGACCATTACATCATGAAAGTGTGGACTTAGGAAACATGGGCCCTGTCCCAAATGGTACTCTTTGTTGCTGTCATGTCTTGGATGATTTTTGATAGTAGCACCCTTTAAACTGTAAATAAATAAATAAAAAAATAAATAAAAGATACAAATGTTACATGTTTATAACAATAAAAATATTTCAACTGTGTACAATGAGATGTGATTATTCTCCTCACTATATAAATAATATATAAATAGGAAGCTCAATAGAAGTATCAATTTACTTGCAGCAGACCGTGAATAGCCTCAGGGCAATATCACAGGCATATTGAATATCATTTTACTGTAGGAAATACAAACAAACAAAGATTAAATACCAAGCATAATGTTATTTTCACTGTGACAGAGATTCATTAGTATTTTTTCTAATTGGTAGAGCACATGCTGGTGTGCTGTTGTTAACTAGAGGTTGGCAATAAAACATTTTGGCTTGGTTTCAAAATTATCATTTACAAAATTATTATTTAAAAAAATTATTTTAATATACAATGCATTGGCTGTGTGAAACATATGCTGGATAAATTGGCGGTTCATTCCCCTGTGGCGACCCCAGATTATTAAAGGGACTAACAGAAAAGAAAATGAAAAAAAATGTTCAGTCGGTGTATTAGAATACTTTTTTTTTTTTTCTGTAATATGGCACCTCCACTTTCATAGCATGTAACATGCCCAATGCTGTGCTACCTGGTTTCACAGTGTTAAACAGTGCATGTTTTAAATAGCACGCAGTTGTGTAAATGGTACTCAAAGCTAACAGATGGGCTGAATAGAATCTCAAGTCGTCTATCACCAAACACAGCCTGTGAAGACATTACACTCGTCCTGTAGGTGTGTTGAGGCCAAAGTGAAGTCATTTTAATTATTTCTACTGACGTTTCTACTTCACACCTAAAGGCCAGGACTTAAGGTCAAAATTGTTTTGACGTCTAGTTGACATATCTGTTGCACGACTGATTGTAATCTAATGGCTGGATTTGGACTGACGTTTGCCTCTGCTAGGATAGTAAGATGCAAATTACATGTGAAGAATTTGACATGTGCTCTGGAGGCTGTATTTAAAGGAAGTCCTTTCAATAATAATTTCAAATATTTTCCCTAAATCCACCAGCTACAGCATGGCCAATATTTAAAGGGCTCCTTTTTGCCCGTTTATAAGATGTAAACATATAAGCATCACCTATATGCTATAAAACTGCAGGTTAACTATGTTTATATATAATAACATATTCTTGATTGTAACTTTAACTTAATTTGATTGTAATGCGGCGCCACGGTGGCGTAGTGGTTAGCACGTTCGCCTCACAGCAAGAAGGTTGCTGGTTCGAGCCCCGGCTGGGTCAGTTGGCATTTCTGTGTGGAGTTTGCATGTTCTCCCCGTGGTTGTGTGGGTTTCCTCCGGGTGCTCCGGTTTCCCCCACAAGTCCAAAGACATGCGGTACAGGTGAATTGGGTAAGCTAAATTGTCCGTATAGTGTATGAGTGTGAATGTGTGTGTGTGGATGTTTCCCAGAGATGGGTTGCGGCTGGAAGGGCATCCGCTGCGTAAAAATATGCTGTATAAGTTGGCGTTTGATTCCGCTGTGGCGACCCCGGATTAATAAAGGGACTAAGCCGACAAGAAAATGAATGAATGAATGAATGATTGTGATGCAGTAATGTACTCCTTTTGCAAAGCTGCTTTGAATCAGTAATTATTGTAAGAGGACTTATGGAAATCATACAGAGTCCACAGAAATGAATCAGCCACCGATGACGCAGAGTCCGAGGCGTTTATGTCCAAATTTCAATAAACGCACACATGGAAATGCCACATCTAAGGCCACTCAAACTACAGCATAGCAGCAGCTAGCAGACTCTACAAAATAACAATAATACCTCCTTACACCTTTTCTTTTTTCCCCCCTAAACATATCATAATCTAAAATAAGAGACTTACCTTTGGAATTAACTATCTATGTACACCATAGATCAGCCGCACTCGATCAAGTTAATTTTTTTACAACTGTCCTTAAGATTAAAAAATACACTTATTTAAAATTGGCAATCCCTTCCATCTTATTCACAGTTTCCAACATGCTTTACTCACTGGAGGGCTAGAGGAGAAAGTCCCATCAACAGGTCGAAACAACAAAATGCCAACTGGAGTCGGAGACCTCATCTGCCCATGACGTGATTATTATGTACTGTGCGTATTTAAAGGGCCACCCTACTGCACATAATTTAATTTGCACCTTGACTATCCTGTTTCCACCAAAACTGTGTGTCGGGAGCTCCATATGGCCGGCTATATGGCCGGGCTGCTATAGCCAAACCTTTGGTCACTGGTGCCAATGCCAAACATCAGTTTCAATGGTGCCAGCAACAAAAATCTTTGGCAGTGGACAATGTGAAACATGTATTGTTCTCTGATGAGTCCACCTTCACTGTCTTTCCCACATCTGGGAGAGTTATGGTGTGGAAAAGCCCCCAAAAAAGCGTACCATGCAGACTGTTGCATGCCACTGCCAATGACTACCGAAGCATTCTGGAGGACCATGTGCACCCAATGGTTCAAACATTGTATCCTGATGGCAGTGCCGTGTATCAGGATGAGAATGCATCAATACACACAGCAAGACTGATGACAGAGTGGTTTGATGAACATGAAAGTGGAGTTGGCCTGCACAGTCACCAGACCTAAATATTATTGAGACACTTTGTGTTCTAAAACCAGGTGTTTCAGTTTCATTGTTCAACCCCTGTGAGTCTTTGGCACCTCAAAAATGTGTCTGTAAATTGTCAGCTCAAAATACCTATCAGATAACTTATCTGAAAATTTATTTAATGTCTTTAAATGTAAATGAGCTGATTCTCCCTGCCCACATGAAGTAGGTTCTACCAACCCCTTGCTTGGGCATATCACTTGAAATTAGGATACCCAGTGCATAGACCGCAAAAGATATGGACGTAGTATCCGTGATGTCACCCATAGGTTTCAGAGGAGTACAAAAGAAGCTACAAGTAGGCGTGGCCAACCGGCGCCATTTTGTTCACACGTCATTGCTCTAACCGAGGGTAACCAAATAAGGGCAAAGAGGCAGAGCTTGAGCGGAACTACAGATGCCTGCTAGCATTTTGCTTAGATGGGCTTTTCTTTGGGAGAAATGCTTAATACTTCATTACCTGTGACTTGTTTTTGTTCTGACCACATGTGCTTGGTTGTATAATATATCAATAAAGTGTTTAACCTTTTAAAAACACTGTTGTAATACACTGAGCCACTAAACAATGTTTTTATGATGTTTTTCTACAGGAGGAAAATGCGAATTACTTCCAAATACTTATAACCTTATAGTCTGTGTTCGTAAATGCAAGGCTATTTATGAAATCCAGGCACAAAACTGTATGACAACATTTCAGATGACCATACTAGAGTCAATAGCTAGTCAATCTGTCAGATTCTGTAGTCCATTACAGGTCTAAAGAAAGTTATAAATGATAAATTATCTTAAATTAAACAAATACATTTATAGATATGGTATATAAAGATATAAGTTCACTCACCTGGGAAACGGAGGCCACGTGAATGGTTTGTGAGCGCAATTAAGTGCACAGTATGCCATATTATCTGATAATTGTTAGAAATAATTCCAAAAGGCAGTTGACTGTGTGAAGCCACATAAAACAAAACAAAAATACAACGTAAATGCCGAGTTCAGCGGCTAATCAGCCGGAATCAGCTGAGGTGAAGTGACGGCAACCAGCAAGACCTAGCTGTCACTCAGGTGGCCACGCCCTTAATTATGCAGACTTATTATAACTTAATATAAACAAACCAGATGAGTTTTAAAAAAATTCACTGTCTCACAGTTGTCATGAAGGGTAATATTAGCTATATGAACCAAAATCTCTCAATGTACCAGGTTGGAAACACCTTTTTTTCTGATGTAAACTCAGCCATTTTTACATTGGGCTCATTAGAAATGCACTCTATTATGGAGCCAGGACTAGCGGAATTTCAATGAATTGCAGATTCACTTACTTCCGTATTAGCTTCGTGAGGGAGAGCGGGAGATTGCCGCTTGGCCCAGCGTCAGGTGTCAGACAAACAGTTCAGACACAGATATAGCAGAGATCCCTGCACAAATACCACAGTAAGACTAAGACTTTCAATACAAACAAAATGAAAATAAAACAGTACTGTCATTCAAAAGCTGTGTGGTTTTATTCCTATTTTGGAACATTGTTCTCATTGCTCTAAAACTAGATTTGGCAAGCCAAAAGATACAAATCAGAGTCGTTAATTTATGAAACATTAACCTTCATCTGAACATTTAAATCTCCTATTTTTCTTTATCCAAATATGATTCATTGACATGATGCCTTTAAATAAAATGCCATTGGCTGTTATAATGGATCGCAGCATAATAAGTTGAAATATTCATGAATATTAATAAGGTTTGAGATGTGGGGTAATTTTGAATCATCATTTGCATAAACTGTATTCTGTCTCTCATTTTCCATTCCTCAACTCAATTCACACCACACCACCACACATGTCTGAATATATGAAATCATGCTGCTGTACTGTATCACACAATGCAATGTGTGAAAGCCATTATCATTATGTAGTCATTGTTATACACTGATTTTGCAAAGATAATCTGACACAAACATCAATTTAAATAGAGGAATAATTTAACGTGTTATTTAACACATAATTATGGAAAATTATGAGGTCAATGTTTAATACATAATATCTGAATCGATAGTGTTGGCTCAATGTTATTTTAGATTTTACATTAATTTTTCAGCTTCATTTTAACATTTTCATTTTATTATATTTGGATTTACTTATAATAATTTTTTAGTCATTAAAATAGGTAGACCTATTTAGGCTTAATCCTAATTCTGCCTCTTAGCCCTTACCCCTGCCACACGTTTTGTGCATTCACATTTAGGGGTGGGGTGTTCCAATTCTCTTTAGCTTGAAGGTGTAGGGCTAAGGGGAAGGGTGAAATACCCCTTGAAAGGGAGATTTTTCAGGACCACACTCAAAACCAAGAGGTAAGGAAATTTCCCAGAATAAACCATCTACAACAGCAGCATAGCTGCATACCTTAAGTCAGGAGATGCACAAATTAGTATTTTTGTCATTCATTCATTCATTTTCTTTTCGGCTTAGTCCCTTTATTAATCCGGTTTGCCACAGCAGAATTTAGTTTAGTTTAGTTTAGTTTATTTGTTTACAGGGTCAATGCACATTAATAAACATTACTGTAAAATGTGCCAGAATTAGCCAAGAATGGCTATTTTTCATCTGTAGACCCCTAACAGAATGTTAAAAAAAGTCACACCTAAAATAGAAGCATACACAGCATAATAACATAGACTACATTATCATATATAAAATACAGTAAAAAGAGTAAAAAAACAGAAACAGATTGATGGCAGCAGAAGAAGACAAATGCCATGAATAAACAATACAAATAAGTGTCAAGAAATACAGCACTAATGCTGACAACGCTAATTGCTCAAAAAACAATTTTTAACATGAATCTGAAAAGAACGAAAAGTAAGTGATCTTCTAATTGTTGGTGGGATGGAGTTCCATTCCCTAGCAGCTTTCACTGAAAATACCAACTGACTGAATTTCCTTTTTTTTGAGAGGAATAATGCAATCCCCTCTTTCACCACCTCTAGTAGTTCGGTGAGCAGTCGTTCTAACTTTCACGAACTAATTTAGTGGTGAAGTCGGGTTATGTAAAGTCTTAAACATTAAACAAATATGTACGTATTTAATTAAATTTTCCCAACTAAGCAGATTAGATTTTTTAAATATTGAACAATGGTGAAATTGAACTGACTTCTTGTCAAGGGTTTTTAGGGCTTGTTTGTACAATGATTCAAGTGGCTTCAAAGTAGTAATGCTAGCTTGAGACCAAGTGGTTAAACAATAAGTGATATGAGATATGATCATGGAGTGATAATATGTTAGGGCGGCCTCACAAGACATCTGATCACGAATAAATCTGAAATTTGCTAAACTGAATCTGACACGGCTACTCACCTTTTTAACCTGTGACTTAAAGGATAGTTTTGAGTCTATCAAAACACCAAGATACTTGTACTCAGATACAACTTGTAATCTTTCCCCTGATACAAATGCATCTGGTACTACACTTAATCTATCACTTTTAGAAAAGAACATGCACACTGTTTTTGAGATGTTCAACTGTAAACAGCATTGTTCTAACCATGAATGAATGAACCGCCAACTTATCCAGCAAATGCAGGGAGAACATGCAAACTCCACACAGAAACGCCAACTGACCCACCCAAGGCTCGAACCAGCGACCTTCTTGCTGTAAGGAGACAGCACTACCTACTGCGTCTCCCAGTATTTTTGTCATTATTACAAATTTACAACAATTTATTTATTTTTAATTAATTTTTTTAAGCCCTTCCCTTTGGTAGGGGTACAAAAATAAAATTGGGATTGGGCCCAATCTTCCAGGTTCACTAATGTTTAAAATTTCTTAGCATTTTGCCTTCTACCTAATAATTCTTTTAAAGTCACTTAAAACATCTATCAATCCATCCAACTTTCTAAACATGACAGCAAGGTGATAAAACGTATTAGCAATACACTAGCAACTATACAGCAACCACCCTGATATCTTTGTAAGTACATAGCGACACTGCCAGCAACCACACAGAATACACTAGTAACCACAAAGCAACACTGTTTAGCAGTCATCCAGATTACCTCAACAGCAGAAACCAGGAAAACACCCTAGAAACCACCTAGGAATCACACAGAATGGTGTAGCGACTAATAACACTCTAGCAAGCACCCAGAATACCTTTGCCTATCAACCAAACAGAAAACCATTTTGTATATAATACAATGGATGTAAACTAGCTTGATGTCAAAACAACATGAAATTAACATCTAACATTGCTATCAAAAATGGATTTGTCTGTTAACCCCAAATTAGTTTGTCTTTTGACATATTTTGCCATCAAGGGGCATGTTGAGCAGGCATTCTAAAGCCAACATTAAAGGGCACCTATGATGAAAATCAACTTTTGTAAGCTGTTTGGACAGAACTGTGTACAGGTACAATATGGTGTGTCCGTAGTCATATTGGAGCAATATAAAGACAATAAGTCTCTCTTTTTTAAGTTCTTGACGTTAAAACTATGATGCACGGTGGGTGGCGATGACTAGGTCACTTGGCATTGCTGTTTGGAGTTTGCATGTTCTGCCTGTGTTCATGTGGGTTTTGGGTGCTCTGGTTTCCCCCTCAAGTCCAAAGACGTGGTATACGTGAATTGGGTAAGCTAAATTGTCCGTATTGTATGTGTGTGAATGAGAGTGTATGGGTGTTTCCTAGTACTGGGTTGTGGCTGGAAGTGCATCCGCTGAGTAAAGCGTATGCTGGATAAGTTGAGGGTTCATTCCCAGATTAATAAAGCTGAAAAGAAAATGAACGAATGAATAAAAATAGGATCCAAATCCCTCCCATTTTGAGGTCCACTTTAATGTAGGTAGGAACGTGATGTTCTGTAGGAGTGCGGTTTCCCCACCCACCAAACTGATTGACAGCCATGTATTAACATGTCTCCAGAGTAACGCGTATAATCATATCCACGAGACAGGACGTGCGCAAAGCAACCGGTATTAAAAGATCTGTTTAGCTCTCTGTGATCAGCTGCACCTCAAGAAAGAGTTTTACAAGTTTAAAACATTTCTAAAGAAGTGCATGTTTGTAATTAAGACTTCGCTTCGTAATTCATCTCCACAGCTGCGTATGAGTACAATTATAAAAGAAGACGCTTCAATCCCAGTTTCTAGACGGTAAATCAGGTTTATTTTGTACATTAACATAACGGATTTCTATACAGCAGTGGACATTAGCGCGTATCCTGTCACATTTGATGTGCAAAACCAGTGCAAACTAAACATGTGTGCACGGGCATGCACATGCAAGAACTTTATAACGACATTGTGTGTGACTCATCGTTGCAGAAAGGCTTGAATTAACTCTACAACAAATTTATTAAATAACCGCTGTGAAAGTTCTTAATGTAGTAAGGGAGATCTGCTTCATTCTTGTCTCTCACTGCACTGCTTATTCTTGAGATGCTGCAGGAAAAGCTACACCAATCAGAGCAATATGTGATGTATATGGCTCTGACATGAGCATGGGAGTGGGGGGTTGGGGAGAACCATCTCATTTGCATTAAAGGCACAGGCAACAAAAACAGCTACAATGTTATAACAGCTAAAATTTCCCAGATTTTACAAGGTATAATAAATAATCTGACTTTTTGTGGAGACACAAAACACTGAAAAGGGGGTAAAATAGGTGTTCTTTAAACATTTTATTTTAGTTTTATTGCAATTTTAGTCTTTAAACTATTTGTGTTTTATTTATTTTACTTTATTTCAGGTAACAACAGTAACAACGCTGGTTTTACTTAACACCAAAGGCACCCAATAGAAGGAATATTCTCCATATTAAAAGGGGTTTTTGTTCAGTGCTAAAGACTATTAATGTGAGTTTGAATGCCATTTTACATGACATTTATTGACATCTACTGAAAGCAGCAGCAGATAGTTCACCTCAGACCTTGAAAATAAAATAAACTGTTTGAAACTGAACTTTAGAACTAAACTCATATGAGTGATTCAGCATGTACATTAAATAATGCTAAAGAGGGTTAATATGTATGAAATAGATTATAAACCTGACCATTTCATTAGTGAGTGCATACTCTGTGCTTCTGAATGGCTGTATTTAAATTTCTGTCATGCTTCGTCGGATGCAAACAACCAAATTGCTTATGACTGCGTATCTCGTCATGAAGCATGTTGTTAGGACACATGGATACAATTGAAACTGCTCGCCTAATGTTTACGGTTGTAATATTTATACTGTATCATTTGCTAATAAATAACCTCATGTGTAACTGAATCTACTCTCATTTTTGAGTCTGCTACTGTCCACCAGAGGTCGCATTTCGGTCACAGACGCATGCTTTCAGAGCGTTTCTGAATAAATGAATGAAACACGCGGTTTTCTACCAAGGCAACTCGGGGAGCTGAAATATAATTGGCTAAACTGGCACTGGGCACGTTAAAATGACCAAAACAAAGACAGCATTCCGGCACGGAAAACACATTTTCAAAGCAGAATACCTGACTTCAGTTTTTCAGCTAAACAAGAATGTTCACTTGGCATGTTTCTTAAATATCTGCAAACATTTTATGGTATTTTTATGCTTTAGAACAGTCAAAAACTTACATACAGCACCTTTAAAATGAACTAAATTACTATAGTAGATACTGTGTGTGTAGTATTCAATTTCCAAGAATTAGTCTCAGAATTTCAGAGCAGAAGACAACAGATTCTCTGTATATTACTCTCTCTCACACACACACTTTTATTTCAAGGAAGGAAGTAATCTCAAAGAACGTTTTGTTACAGAATGTGTGCTTAATTGTTTAGCGTGGCATTTATAACTCATTTTATTTTCAAAATTCCATTGAGGAGCAGTTGTTTTTAACATACACACACAGCCCAGTCCCCCGATTCTAAAAAAGATTCCCTTGTGTCTTCTCAGCCAATAAGAAAAGGCCGGAAAAATACTTGGCTAGCCTTATCTTCAGTGCAGTCCCACAGAGAAACCCATATAGGTCACGGGGGCCATTGTCCGGCCTCAGACACACTCTCACTTCTCCAATTACTCTGTCCATTTCTATCTCCGTCCCTCAGAGCCACCTGCTACTCAGCTCCTCCGCCGCTGTCTATTGTGTACCGGAGCGACTCAAAGGATCATGTCATGCTGTGTTACTCACACCTCTGTCTGTCTGGCTCTGGACTAAAGTGAAGTCTCAGCAGATGTAATCTTCACTTCCCAGGATTATTCACACTCAATAGACATTTCACAGACTTAGACTTGAAGTGAGTTTAGGCTTCACAAAAGAGACTCTCTATAAGATGTTCTGCTTGTATGCCCGTTATTGTACCGTTTGTATTGAGTTCAGGTTATAGTGTTGGATGAGTGTACATTAAATCACTGTTTAAATGTTTAGCATAGGGTATAATTATATTATTAAAGTGTAGTTATAAAAATATAATAACTTTTAGGGTAAGTGTATAATGTATCAATTTCATTCATTCATTCATTTTCTTTTCGGCTTAGTCCCTTTATTAATCCGGGGTCGCCACAGCGGAATGAACCGCCAACTTATCCAGCATTTGTTTTACGCAGCGGATGCCCTTCCAGCCACAACCCATCTCTGGGAAACACATCCATACATTCTCATTCACACACATACATACACTATGGACAATTTAGCTTACCCAATTCACCTGTACCGCATATCTTTGGACTATGGGGGAAACCGGAGCACCCGGAGGAAACCCACGCAACCACGGGGAGAACATGCAAACTCCACACAGAAATGCCAACTGGCCCGGCCGGGGATCGAACCAGCGACCTTCTTGCTGTGAGGCGAAGGTGCTACCCACTAGGCCACCGAGATTCCCAGAGATGGGTTGTGGCTGGAACGGCATCCGCTGCGTAAAACAAATGCTGGATAAGTTGGCAGTTCATTCCGCTGTGGCGACCCCGGATTAATAAAGGGACTAAGCCGAAAAGAAAATGAATGAATGAATAATAGCTGGTACTGATGGTTTCTTTGAATGATTTTACTGTACTTTTTTTGCATTTTACTCATTCGTAACCGCCAACTTAACCAGCATATGTTTTACGCAGCGGATGCCCTTCCAGCTGCAACCCATCACTGGGAAACATCCATCCAGGGACCCTTGAACAAGAAAAAAAACAGACTCTGACCTTTCAACTAAATCTTCTCGTCCCCCCAAAAAAAGAAAAAAAAAGAATCTCCTGTTAAATATTAGAACCAGGGGCGCCGCTAAGGGGGGGGAAAGTTAGAACGATTCTAAGGGCCCGTGCACTCTAGGGGGCCCACAGAGATCTGCTTTATAATTAATAACAGTACTATAATGTAATTATTAATGTATCTCTAAATTACAAGTAAAACAATTTTTTAAAAATAACTAAAAATACGGCTTATATCTGCTCCTCGTGTCTGTCACATCGGTCACTGTCAAATTGCACCCCCCTCCTTTCACTGCATGGTTCAGTCCGTCAGTAGCGGGGAGGAGAGATGCTGGAGTGCGATCGTCAGGTAAACAGCGCCTCCCGGTGGTGAATGCGGTTATACTCATGCTGGTATTATTTAGTATTTTGGTCATTTATTTCATTAGCTGCATCCCAAATGACACACTATACACTAAATCAATAAGACACAAAATTATACTACAATGAGACCCATAAATAAGAAATGTTTATTTGTTTAAACTGACCATTACTTATTTATAATACATATTTATAATAACAGAGTGCAAATTTCCAGCACACTGCAAACCAAATAAACACAACATAAATAAACTTGAAACAGTCTGTTGATTAACCTGACAGTAATTTAAATTCCAAGTGCCAAACGCCTGGCCTTCTTGCTTGCAAAATACTCAAAGTGTATTGCACATTGTACGAGACACTATTGCAGTACAGTTATTTAAATAGTGACACATTTGTGTTTTGTGTGTTTAGAAATGTAAAAATTTCAGTGAATATTTGATTGCTGTTCCTGTTTTTGTACTACATTTACATTTGAACAATAAATAATCTGTTAGCTACAGTCATGGCCGTTCTCTTACTAAATACTGATAAGTAGTGGACAAAATCAATAATAAAATGCATAGGTCAGTATAACTACATTGCAGAGAAAGAGTTTGGATAGCTAGCTTGGTAGTAGGGGGCCCATCCTCATATTTTTTCATGGGGCCCAAAATTGCTAGCGGCGCCCCTGATTAGAACTATGGATTTTTGCGGTACACTGTAAAAACAAATATTGGGTTCCACAGAATTCCTTCATGTTGTCCCAGCACAAATCGATTAGGTCAATTCTCATTCAACAAAGTCTAATCTGATTAAGTTGAGTCATTTGAACATACAGTAAATGTCACGGCCCAATGTATGTGCCTGTGTTGTTTTGCTTGTGCGCTCTCTTTCTTCCTCGATCTCTCTGTCAATTCTATTATTTACTGTCTGTGGAGACTATCCACGGCACTATTCCACCGTCGCAAGTAACTTTCTAACTGTGACAGCCTTCAGTCGTGTCCCAAGCATAATTCCTCTACTTTACTCAGTGTGGATTCCATCACTCCATACTTGTAAACTTTGAAGTCGTAACAATAAACCAATTTTCAAGAGTTCACACTTAGCTGATGATTGATTATAAAGCTAGTTTGGCATGCTGTCCCGGTAGAGAGCCCTGAGCTCATAAGATCCTCGAGCCCGGGGCTCCCTCCTGTTTGCAAAGAGAGAGGGGAGTTTCAGCTCAGGTAGATCTCGGGAACTTCCCTGCTGTAATAGCTAATGAACAGATAGTGATTGCACTTAAGAGATAACTACTTACTAGGAGCATGTCTATGGTGCCAGTTTGGATCAGTCGATTAACTTAAGTTGCATACAAACTGGGCAAGGGCGTAAATCTCATTTAACACTAAGAGGGGGACAATAAATATAAAATTTCCCTTGAGCGATTTTTTTGAGGGGGACACAAATAATACAGTCAAATTGTACTTATACAGATTTGGCCCCACAGTTAAACACTTTGGCTCTATCATTATTATTGCAGCATGGAGACTGCGTCATTATGATTTTAAGTTGTAAGTTTTTCTCATGGTAAATGTCCGCAGATTTTTCTTCAAATTATTTATGTTGTGTACGGTCAACAGACTGACTCCTGAAGGAGAAGAAATGCAGGAAAATATTTTTTTCTAAACCCACGATAACTAACTTGTTTACATTACACTTCTTAATCCGACAGATCATACTGTAAACAGGTGAGCCTGTGATGATCATCTGCTGAACAGCCACAACACTTAAAACATTAAAGAAACTGCTCATCTAAATAAAAGTTCTGTCATTATCCCTTCACCCCCTTACCTGACACTGTACATCTGACTGACCCTGCTCTGCTCTGCTGTCCCTCAATATTTTCCTTCTCCTTTGCCTGTGATTGACATTAGTATTTTATTATTAGTATTTTTAGTATTAGTATTTTATCATTGTGACATTAGTATGTTGCACTTTGCAACAAGCCAGGGGCGCCGCTAAGGGGGGAAAGTTAGGACGATTCTAAGGGCTCATGCACTCTAGGGGCCCACAGAGATCTGCTTTATAATTAATAACAGTACTATAATGTAATATAAGTTATGAATGTATCTCTAAATTACAAGTAAAACAATTTATTAGAAATAAAAAATAAAAAATACAGCTTATATCTGCCCCTCGTGTCTGTCACAACTGTCACTGTCAAAATGCACCCCCCTCCTTTCGCTGTATGGTTCAGTCCGTCAGTAGCGGGAAGAGAGTTGAGTGCGATCGTCAGGTAAACTGTCAAAGCAGCAATGACCTCAAGGATAACATCAGCTGCGTCCCAAATCGCATACGTATGCACTATTCTACGCCATTTTTTAGTATAAATAGTGTAAGTAGTGCGTTCAAACTGAAAACTCTAACAATAATGCACTCTAATTACCCGTATGATGCACTCATTCAGCTGGTAAACTGAAGTGTGTAATGATGGACACACTCACACACTCAACGACTGCAGCTTTGAGCACGTAACAGAAGGGGCGGAGCTATCACGCGCACATGTTGGATAACTTTATTTATTTCGGATTGTGAAAGCAGTATTTTTCTACGAGAGTGATTATAGCGCCTCCCGATGGTGAATGCGTTTACACTCATGCCAGGTAGGATGTTACTTGGTATTTTGGTCATTTATTTCATTAGCTGCATCCCAAATGACACACTATACACTAAATCAATAAGACACAAAATTATTCTACAATGAGACCCATAAATATGAAATGTTCTTTTGTTTAAACTGACCATTATTTAAATGGCAAAACCCTGGCCTTCTTGCCGTCAAATAATAAAAAAAAATTAAACAAATTTTTATTAACAGAGTGCAAAATCCAGCACACTGCAAACCAAATAAACTCAACATTAATACATTCGAAACGGTCTGTTGATTAACCTGACAGTAACTTAAATTCCAAGTGCCCAATGCCTGGCCTTCTTGCTTGCAAAATCCTCAATCAAAGTGTATTGCACAATGTATGAGACACTATTGCAGTACAGTTATTTAAATAGTGACACACTGGAGTTTTGTGTGTTTAGAAATGTAAAACTTTCAGTGAATATTCGATTACTGTTCCTTTTTTTGTACTACATTTACATTTGAACAATAAATCATCTGCTAGCTGCAGTCATGGCCGTTCTCTTACTAAATACTGATAAGTAGTGGACAAAATCAATAATAAAATGCATAGGTCAGTATAACTACATTGCAGACAGAGTTTGGATAGCTAGCTTGGTAGTAGGGGGCCCATCCTCATATTTTTTCATGGGGCCCAAAATTGCTAGCGGCGCCCCTGCAACAAGTTAACGCTAACGTTAACTAGATTAGGGGGGGACAACCCTCGGATGGATGGGGATTGGGAGAACGTGTATACTCCACAGAGAAACGTCGGCTGGCTTGGTAAGGACTAGAACCAGAGACGTTCTTGCTGTGAGGCAACAGTGCTAACCACTGGGCCACCGTGCCGCCCATCTAGTAAAGAAGAAGGAGTAGGGGTGGAAGGGGGATTCTTCAAAGCAAAGATGGCTGTGATATGGAAGTTAGGGAATTTATATTGGCTTAGGAATCGTCTGATTTGTGAATCATAAATTGGATAATGCGGCACCAGCCGCAAGCGATCAAGCACGTGATCCTTTCGAAATTAGTTTAGAAATTAACTTCACACGTTGTCACCATAAAACCTTAAGATTTGTTTTGTTTCAACTCAAAGTAGTTTAAACAAGCAGTAAAAGTATTTTTTTAAGTGTATACATGTATAATTATGCATTTACCAAATCTCATAGACGTAACGCTTAACACAATAAATAAATAAATAACAATGTGCTTTGGTGAGGCACAGATCTAAGATCACAGCGTCCCCAGTCAAATAAGATCTCATTAATTTTTAATCACGGGATAGGCTGTGAGAAGGAGCGAAGCAGTGAAATTAGCATATTTAGAGCAGGCAGTATGCTAATTGCACCTCACGTCGAGGTCAGCAGAGAGACGGAGTCCATGCATATGCATAAAGCTCTCTGGTGTTCACTAAAAAAATATGACTGAGGCGATCTTATAGTGCGTTTACAGCAGTGTTGGATTATTCACAACATATTTACCCAACCAAATGTGCCTAATGATCGTTAAACTGCTCAGAAATGGCTTCCAATATCCAATAATATGTGTACTTGGGAGAGGAAAAATGAGGGGATTGGTGTAAATAGTGTTTATTGGGGAATTAGCCGGGATTTTTTTTTCTTCCATTCCCTCAGGCCATCTAAATACACTCCATCTTCTCAGCCGTCCTCATCTGCATGGCCACCATCTGCTCAATTTGCATGATGGGCATCGCTGACCAAGTAACCATGACAACTGCATAGAGACCGTCTCTCTGGCCTTAGCGATGAGTGTGGCGGGAGTTGACAATGGGACCGAATTTGGAGCGTTAACACCATCCGGGCTCAGTAAAAATCAAACATAGTGTGGTGTAGCAAGAATTTCCCGCTCAAACCACATGTTTATCACATGCTGGGAGTTTTTTGTCCCAGGGGCTGTCTCTTTAATCTGACTTTCTATTTTAATTTGTGTTTCTCTTTAAGCTGTTATTGTCTGCAGAACATTTGAAAGTGACAAACCTCTTGTGAAAGCACTGTTGTCATATCTGAGGTACACATTCTTCACATTTCTAGTTATGTTTGGAAACGGTTAACATTATAGGTTAACCCTCATGTGCTGTTGGGGATGTTTTTATCCACTCTGCGGTGATTTTGAGTATTTTATTTTGGCACATATTTTGAAAAAATGCTTTGAATTGTTTTTTAAAATAATAATAATAACTCAGCAATATACTCCGGGCAAATTTACTACCCTTTTGTTATGTTCGGGATGAAAATGGGATGAATTGTTTTGCATAAATCTGTTAATCAACTTCAGTCCTGATCAAAACTACTAAATTGTTTAGATAATTATAGGATTTTAACTCTTCAATTGCCAAATTCATAAATGATGTCACCGATTTGGTGAAAAAGAAACACACAAAATGACATATTTTCAATATAAAAAGTAATTATGGACTTTTACCTTTTATCACACTCTTGGTCATGTGAACTTTGCTTTTGATGCATTGTTAAATTTTCATTTTTTTCTCCCTAATTTACTGCTGTTGGTTGTTTTTGCCCCTTTGACTTCCTTTATAATAAAAAAAAAATTGATGGCAAAACCATGACACCATATAATCATGCATTTTTGATTGTTGGTGGTTTTCCCTGTTGGGAAGAGGTCGAATTTGTAATTTTTTACTGTTGATCATCAGGCGGCACTATTAACCCTTTAGATAGACCTGTGCAAGTTTTAGTTTCTGGATTTTACATATAACAGTATAACTGTGTGAGAATGATCTTTGCGCACTTACCTTAATGTGTCTGAGAAAATCAAAATATGCATCTCAGCTCTCAGAACTACATGGAGTAAATAAAAACAAAGACTGTATTTATGCACCATCAAATGTGGTTATAATGGAAGTCATTGGGGCAAAAACAGCCAACAGTAAATTAAATAGAAAAAAATGAAAATCTAACAATGCATCAAAGCCAATGTTGTTACGTTCACATGTCCAAGACTGTGGTACAAGGACATGAATGAAAGAAATAATGAGGAACACATTAAATAATGTTTGTTGTATTGTCTGCAATAAAATACAGTCAGAATTATCAGCCCCCCTGAATAATTAACCCCCGTTTAATTTTCCACCCAATTTCTGTTTAACGGAGGTAAAAAAAATGTAAACACATTTCTAAGTATAATAGTTTTATAACTCATTTCTAATGGCTGATTTATTTTATCTTTGCCATGAAGACAGTAAATAATATTTTACTAGATAATGTTCAGACACTTCTATGCAGCTTAAAGTGACTTTTAAAGGCTTAACTAGGTTAATCTAGGCAAAATAAAACAAATAAGACTTTCTCCTTAGAAGAAAAACAAAAGAAAAAATATCAGACATACTATGAAAATTTCCTTGCTCTGTTAAACATCATTTGGGAAATATTTAAAAAAAGAAAAAAAAAATTCTATGTGGGGGCTAATAATTCTGACTTTTAACTGTGTGTGTGTGTGTGTGTGTGTGTATATATATATATATATATATTAATTTATTTTCTTTTCAGCTCAGTCCCTTTATTAATCAGGGGTCACCACAGTGGAATGAACCGCCAACTATATAACCGCCAGCATATGTTTTACGCAGCGGATTCTCTTCCAGTTGCAACCCATCACTGTGAAACACCCAAACACTCTCATTCACACACATCTGCATTACAAACAATTTAGCTGACCCAATTCCCCAACAGCGCATGTTTTTGGACTTGCGGGGGAAACCGGAGCACCCAGAGGAAACTCACACAAACATGGGGAGAACATGCAAACTCCACACAGAAATGCCAGCTGACCCAGCCAAAGCTTATACAAGGGACCTTCTTGCTGTGAGGCGACAGTGCTACCCACTGCACCACCATGCTGCCCTATATATCATTATTATTATTATTATTATTATTACTGCTTGGTCTTTATCCTCTTCTGTTCAAAAATGTCCATAAGGTTTTACTCTTTATTCTTGTAATTTAATGCGTTTATTCTCAACATTTTATTTAGTATTTTTTGTCAAACTTTACAGAGATTAATCTGGCATTATAATGACTTTCATTTAGTTTATTCTTTTATTTTATTTAGCCAGTTAGTTCGTTAGTTAGGTCGGCAGCAATCCTTCTCCATCCAAATCTATCCTTAAGGATGCGCAGGGCAAATGTTTGTCTCCTGAAACCCAACTCAACTCTCAATGTGTACTAATAATCTTAAGTTAGGCGTGTCCACTTTAAACATTTCATTAGAAATGTATGCTTACAGTAAAGTACCGGATCTAGAACAAGATAAATATCCTGTATTTCAGGAATTGAGTCTAATCAGAAGGCCCACATTCCAGAAGCTTCTTCTGTTTTCACTATCACCTCATGTTCGGTTTACAGTGGCAGGATAAGGGCACAAAGATGGCGACGGGCCAGGGCACTTGCTAGGACCCAGAGCGAGCGCCAACAGATCTTCAAGCCCATCCATTCAGCACCCAAACCACATCCGGCCCCCTGCTTCGACCCCCTCAGGGGCCTCCCCACCCGCAGCTGCGAAAAACAGAGGCCGCTCTCTCACGGTTCCCATCGCACAGTCACTCTCTCTCTCACACACACACGGCTACAAGAGAAACACCAGAAACAAACGCACTGCCCACTTCAGAGAATCAAGGGGTCATCGTCACCAGATGCTCCTGAGGGATAGAACTGATTGTCAGGGATACTACAGTTTGACAGTCTGCCACCGTTTAAAAGCCTCTTCATACTGTAGCTGATTGTTGCCACTGTTATTTCCCTGATATTACAGACAACCTGGCTCTTAAAATAGAATTTGCTCTAAAGCAGACGCCGCTTTAGATGCGTAACAGTAACCTAGTTTTCACTGGAAGCAGTCAAGCACTTGGAAATACATTGTTATGAAACCGCAAAGAAACATCAACATACATTTGACTGCAGTTGCTTGTTGGAATGAATGAACTGATTTGTATTAAGACAACATAAAGGATTTAAGTTAACTTAATAGCAGGGTTCAACACTAAGGATGTTTTCTACTGGCCCGATTAGACCAGTGGTTCAGATTTTTTACTTGCCCTGTGCAAATTTTTCACTGGCCCCACCAAAAAAAATAAATAAATAAAAAATTAATTGCGTTTTCTTAGCCACATATTTCAAATAATGTGTCAAAAATCATTTCTAAAAATGTTAAGGAAAATTTGCAGGTATTTAATTGCAAAACAAAACCTGGCTGGCTAAAAAATGACAGCAAAACATCACAAAACAGACATTTTCTTTTAGCCTCATACTGATGCTGCCGTCATGTTGTCGTCTCTTCGCTGTGTTGGTTTTTTACCAGGTTACAAAAAAAATAACATGCTGTCAACATCCAATCAGATAAGAGGAACCAAAGAAGCAATATGGTATTTACGACTTCACAGAGAAGGCAGCGGTCAAATACTTGAAAGCACAAACTATTTCTTGATTTTAAGACTATATATGCATGCAATTGACAAACAGTCGCAGGCAAATTAAACTTAATTAAACAATTCTGTCTACTGTCCCGAGCATCTCTCACACTGTCCCCGAGCCATCGGGAAGTCCCTATTGTTGAGCCCTGAATAGTCTTTTAATATTTTAGTGGATTGAAGAAAAAAACTATTAAGTCGTCCTCCCAAAAGTCTCAAGAATCTTGTTGCTTCGGCTCATTTATCAGTAGTAGTAGTATAGTTTGAACAAACAGAACTGCGTTTTTTGAGTGCAGGGCAGTAAAACTCAACAACTTTTATTCCTTTTCACACTAATGATATTCACAGGGTCATGTGATTAACAGATAAGGGAATATTTGTGTTAATTGTTTTGCACAACAACAAATAAATACCACAAAACGGCTTAGCGATGTTCAGAATTTGTAATCGAATACATTTGCGTAACCTACACATCTCCATATGGAGAACTTTTCCGGCGTAGTAATAGCTCCCTTTATATGGTTTAATTGTGATGCTGAGTGCTCAGGTTCGAGTTCGGTAAAGGACTCAATGTAAAATCAAGGAAAAACTAAACTGCATTTGCTTTTGAAAACACTATCGGTACCCTAAGTAGTGTATTTCAGATTCACAGAAATGTAAACTCTCTCTCTATCCCTCCTTGTCTGTCATTTGCTCTTTGTCTCGCCCTATCACCTTTTGTTCCGCTATATTCTCCTTGGGCGCCACGGTGGCGTAGTGAGTAGCGCGTTCGCCTCACAGCAAGAAGGTCGCTGGTTCGAGTCTCGGCTGGGTCAGTTGGCATCAGTTTGCATGTTCTCCCTGTGGTCGCGTGGGTTTCCTCCAGGTGCTCTGGTCTCCCCCACAAGTCCAAAGACATGCGGTATAGGTGAATTGGGTAGGCTAAATTGTCCATAGTGTGAATGAGTGTGTATGGATGTTTCCCAGAGACGGGTTACAGCTGCAAGGGCATCTGCTGTGTAAAACATATGCTGGATAAGTTGGCGGTTCACTCCACTGTGGCAACCGCAGATTAATAAAGAGACAAAGCCGAAAAGAAAATGAATGAATGAATTATTAAGTAGGCCTGAGCTACTGAACTACTGTAAAAGCTGCTGGGCATGTACAACAGCAGCACAGTGCAAGTTTAGACTTGTTTATAAATGGACAGGTCTCAAACTGATCATGCAAGGAAAGAGCTTAGAAAACAAAATGTCTCCAAATAGGAGAAACTGTGACATGAATGGACCAGTTTGAAGACTATTCCTTAGATTTACAGTGGATTTACTGTAGTACATATAACCACACCAGAACGGTGCACACTGTAAAAAACTAAATCTGTTTTTTTTTTTTTCCCGGGCAATTAGGGTGGTGAAAAAAAGTGAAATAACACCAGTTATATTACAGACATTTACCGTAAAATAACAGACGTTAAATTACTGAAATTTCCATAAAATTTAAATTTTCAATAAATTTACCATTTATTTCACAGTACATGTCCGAAAAAAAATCCCGGAAAAAAAACGTAAAATAACATTTTCTTTTTTTTAACAGCATATTTAGTTTTATTATTTTTGTTTAATAGTAATGTAGATATAGATAAAGTGAGTGATGGAGTGTATTTGCAAGAGTTATGAGCTACAGTATAGCCATTGCTTTTCAGGCTATTGTTTTTCTTTCATTCATTCATTTTTTCGGCTTAGTCCCTTTATTAATCCTGGGTCGCCACAGCGGAATGAACTGCCAACTTATCTAGCATTGGTTTTACGCAGCAGATGCCCTTCCAGCTGCAAACCATCTCTGGGAAACATCCATAAACACTCATTCACACTTATACACTACGGACAATTTAGCTTACCCAATTCACCTGTACCACATGTCTTTGGACTGTGGGGGAAACCGGAGCACCCGCAGGAAACCAACGCGAACACGGGGAGAACATGCAAACTCCACACAGAAATGCTAACTGACCCAGCCGAGGCTCAAAGCAGTGACCTTCTTGCTGTGAGGCGAACGCGCTACTCACTACGCCACTGTGGCGCCTGGAGATAATTATTTAACTTTAGTTTTAAATTAATTAAGTTAATCTAATGATTAAAAAATCTTTATTTTGTATGTTGACACAAGACTTGAACCATAAAAAATTACTTTATACCCTATAGGTTTCTTTATTCCATAGATTTTAAAAATTGATATTTTGAAGAAACCTAAAAACCGGTAACCATTGACATCCATAGTAGGAAAAAACAAATATTCAATTCACCCTTATTTGTATAGCGCTTTTACAATGTAGATGGTGTCAAAGCAGCTTCACATAAAAGGTTATAGTGAATTGAAAATGTCAGTTTAGTTATTAATGTTTGAGTACCAAATACTATGAAGGTCAATGGTTACAGGTTTCCAGCTTTAATTTTTTATTATTATTTTTTTTTTTCAAACTGAAGAAGAAACTCAAACAGGTTTGGGAAAAGTGGGGGAAATGATCATTTATGTGTAAACTATCCCTTTAGGATCTGTTTAATCTGTGCTAATTATTGTTATTTTTAAAGATATTTCTATCATTTTAATTTTAAATTTGCTAATTAATCTAATGATTTAAAAATCCTTATTTTGTATATTGACACAAGAGTTGAACCAATAGGACTTAACATTTAGGTTTCTTTATTCCCTTGAACATAAACATAAATTTTTGAAGAAAGCTGGAAACCTGTAACCATTTACTTTCTTGTATTTGTTTTTCCTACTATGGATGTAAATGGTTACTGGTTTTTAGCTTGAAAACAATAGCTTTTTTTCCCCTGCAGAAGAAGAAACTCAAATGGGTTTGGGAAAAGTAGGGGAAATTTTCATTTTTGGGTGAACTATCCCTTTAAGCATCAAGCGTCACATACATGATCTATCAAAAACATAATTCTAATATGCTAAATTTGTGCTGATTATTCTTATTTTTAAAAGATAATTTAAAATTTAAATAAATTCGCTAATTAATCTAATGATTTAAAAATCCTTATTTTGTATGTTGATACAAGAGTTGAACCATACAAAATTACTTTAGAACCTTTAGGTTTCTTTATTTCCTTTAACACAAACATTGAAATTTTGAAAAAAAAAAACGGCAACCATTTGAATCCATAGAAGCAAAAACAAATACTATGAAAGTCAATGGTTACAGGTTTCCAGCTTAAAAATATTTAGCGCTTTTTTTCCCAGCAGAAGAAACTCAAACAGGTTGGGGAAAAATGGGGGAAATTAATTTTTGGGTGAACTATCCCTTTAAGCATCAAGCGTCATATACATGATCTATCAAAAACATAATTCTAATACGCTAAATAAGTGCAGATTATTGTTATTTTTATAAGATAATTCTTTCATTTTAAGTTAGCTAATTAGTCTAATGATTTAAAAATCCTTATTTTGTATATTGACACAAGAGTTGAACCACACAATAGTAGTTAACATTTAGGTGTCTTTATTCCCTTGAACATAAACATTAATTTTTGAAGAAAGCTAAAAACCAGTAACCATTTACATCCATAGTAGGAAAAACAAATACTATGAAAGTCAATGTTTATAGGTTTCCAGCTTGAAAATATTAGCATTTTCTTCCCCCAGCAGAAGAAACTCAAACGGGTTTAGGAAAACTGGTGGAAATTATCATTTATGTGTGAACTATCCCTTTAAGCATCAAGCGTCACATACATGATCTGTCAAAAACATAATTCTAATATGCTAAATTTGTGCTGATTATTCTTATTTTTAAAAGATAATTTTCATTCATTCATTCATTTTCTTTTCGGCTTAGTCCCTTTATTAATCCGGGGTCGCCACAGCGGAATGAACCGCCAACTTATCCAGCATTTGTTTTATGCAGCGGATGCCCTTCCAGCCACAACCCATCTCTGGGAAACACATCCATACATTCTCATTCACACACATACACTACGGACAATTTAGCTTACCCAATTCACCTGTACCGCATGTCTTTGGACTGTGGGGGAAACCGGAGCACCCGGAGGAAACCCACGCAACCACGGGGAGAACATGCAAACTCCACACAGAAATGCCAACTGGCCCAGCCGGGGATCGAACCAGCGACCTTCTTGCTGTGAGGCGAACGTGCTAACCACTCGGCCACCGTGGCGCCAAAAGATAATTTATTTAAATTTTAAATTCGCTAATTAATCTAATGATTTAAAAATTATTATTTTGTATGTTGACACAAGAGTTGAACCACACAATAGTAGTTAACATTTAGGTTTCTTTATTCCCTTGAACATAAACATTAATTTTTGAAGAAAGCTAAAAACCAGTAACCATTTACATCCATAGTAAAAACAAATACTATGAAAGTCAATGGTTACAGGTTTCCAGCTTGAATATATTTGCATTTTTTCCCCAGCAGAAGAAACTCAAACGGGTTTAGGAAAACTGGGGGAAATTATCATTTATGTGTGAACTATCCCTTTAAGCATCAAGCGTCACATACATGATCTATCAAAAACCTAATATTAATATACTAAATTTGTGCTGATTATTGTTATTTTTAAAGGTAATTATTTAATTTTAAATTAGCAAATTAATCTAATGATTTCAAAATCCTTATTTTGCATGTTGACACAAGAGTTGAACCATACAAAATTCCTTTAGAACCTGTAGATTCCTTTATTCCCTTTAACACAAATATTGAAATTTTGAAAAAACTAAAAACCTGTAACCATTGGAATCTATAGAAGCAAAAACAAATACTATGAACGTCAATGGTTACAAGTTTTCAGCTTAAAAATATTTAGCTTTTTTCCCAGCAGAAGAAACTCAAACAGGTTGGGGAAAAATGGGGGAAATTTTTATTTTTGGGTGAACTACCCCTTTAAGCATCAAGCGTCACATATACATGACCTAACAGAAACAATTCTAATACGCTAAATTTGTGCTAATTATTCTTATTTTTGAAGATAATTATTTTAATTTTAAAGTTCGCTAATTAATCTAATGATTTAAAAAACCTTAATTTGTATATTGATACAAGAGTTGAAGCACACAAAATGACTTCATAACCTTTAGATTTCTTTATTCCCTTTAACACAAACATTGAAATTTTGAAAAAAAACTAAAAACCGGTAACCATTGAAATCCATAGAAGCAAAAACAAATACTATGAACGTCAATGGTTACAGGTTTCCAGCTTAAAATATTTAGCGCTTTTTTTCCCAGCAGAAGAAACTCAAACAGGTTGGGAAAAGTGGAGGAAACTTTCATTTTAGGGTGAACTATACCTTTAAGCATCAAGTGTCACATACATGATCAAGAACATAATTCTAATATGCAAAACTTGTGCTGATTATTATTTTTGGAGATAATTATTTTATTTAAATGTTAAATCCGCTAAATCTAATGACATAAATTGTTTTATATATTGACAACAGTAGAAGCGTACAAAATTACTTTATAACCTTTAGGTTTCTTTATTACCTTGAACACAAACATTAATATTTTTAAGAAAGCTAAAAAAAACGGTAATTGACATCCATAGAAGCAAAAACAAACCCTATGAAAGTCAATGGTTACAGGTTTCCAGCTTGAAAATAATTGCATTTTTGAAAAAACTCAAACAGGTTTGGGAAAAGTAGAGGAAAGTTTCACTTTTTAGTGAACTATCCTTTTAAGAACATGTAACAGAACCTGCTGTTACACTCAAATCAATCAGAAACAAAAGGAAAATCATAATTCCTTTAAATAATACATGATTAAATGATGATAATCAACTATCCTTTCTGTCATCCTGCTCCTCTGAAGTCTGAGAAACAAATTTAGCTCTACAAAATGAAAGACAACACTTCCACCTGTTTGCACCCCCACTCTTGTGTGTTTTGAATGGAACATTCAAGCGTAACGTGACAACACTTGTGAGAAAGCGAGATGTTGATGTCAATATGCCCGGCGGGAAATATGAGAACTGTATATAAACACAGCGATGAACTTACAGTATTTCTTTTCAGATTATCAGCAGTGTTATATAAAGGAAATGCAGATTGCGCGTTGAAACATATTTGCATACATTCAGAGTGACTGTGTTATCTACCAAGCCACAGAAGCGAAGAAAACCCTGTAAAACTATATCACATGACCACATTCATTTCCTCTTCACTTAAACCGCACTGATACACCTGGAAGGGAGCTCAAATTAAACCGAATTTGTCGTCAGAAAGCAGTTCTACTCGCTACATTCACTTCAGGAATCTTTTTCCCTCAGTGAAACGAGGGCAATATTACTCCTTCAGCATCAGCGAACGTATTAAAAGCAAATGTTTCACTTTTAACAAAAAAAAACAGTAAATACAGACTTGCTGAATTAGAAGTGGAACTGAAAGAAAGCACGCCACTTTCTTAACGTGAGCCACATTAAAACCGCGGTCGGGTCATTCCTGTTATGCAGTGCAGCTGAAGCACAGCCAGGAAGATTTTTAGAAATATTATCAAGTCAAACTCGGGCATATAAAATGTAATTATAACTCGCATAATAGGATGGAAATGAAGAGCTAAAGTTAGTCATTGCTTGAAGAAACTGACTGCTTACGTAAAGGGTTCTGACTTGAAGTGAAATTATGTAAATTTATGTCATGCTGTCATACACACACATACACATCTGGACTGAGACAAACAGCATAATACCACAAAACATGACAGAATTCATCAAATAAATTGCTTACGCTGTTTTTCCTGCCCCAAAGTATGTTATTTTTCTAGTGGATGATGTCATTTGGTATGAAAACCGAATGAAAAATGAAGGATTGGAAATACAGCAACAAAATAAAGATGATAGATTTGTGCTGATTATTCTTATTTTTAAAAGATAATTTATTTTAATTTTAAATTTGCTAATTAATCTAATGATTTAAAAATTCTTATTTTGTATGTTGACACAAGAGTTAAACCATACAAAATTACTTTAGAACCTTTAGGTTTCTTTATTCCCTTGAACCCAAACATTGAAATTTTGAAAAAAAAAACGGCAACCATTTGAATCCATAGAAGCAAAAACAAATACTATGAAAGTCAATGGTTACAGGTTTCCAGCTTTAAAATATTTAGCGCTTTTTTTTCCCAGCAGAAGAAACTCAAACGGGTTGGGGAAAAATGGGGGAAATTAATTTTTGGTTGAACTATCCCTTTAAGCATCAAGTGTCACATACATGATCAAAAACATAATTCTAATATGGTAAACTTGTACTGATTATTATTATTTTTGTAGATAATTCTTTTATTTTAATTTTAAATTTGCTAAATCTAATGACATAAAAAATTGTTTTGTATATTGACAACAGTAGAAGCATACAAAATTACTTTATTCCCTCTAACACAAACATTAATATTTGAAAGAAAGCGAAAAAAAAAAAAAAAAAACGGTAATTGACATCCATAGAAGCAAAAACAAACACTATGAAAGTTAATGGTTACAGGTTTCCAGCTTGAAAATATTTGCATTTTTGAAAAAAACTCAAACAGGTTTGGGAAAAGTAGAGGAAAGTTTCACTTTTTGGTGAACTATCCTTTTAAGAACATGTAACAGAACCTGCTGTTACACTCAAATCAATCAGAAACAAAAGGAAAATCGTAATTCCTTTAAATAATACACGATTAAATGATGATAATCAACTATCCTTTCTGTTATCCTGAATTTCAGTTTTAAATGAATTTAAAATCTTTTTATTCTTAAATATGTAAGGTTACCAAACTCTTATTTTAATGAATATAATAAAATTGTTTCATTTAAATGCAAAAATAAATTCATTATTCACTGAGAAATTGATCAAAATAATCTTTTTCAAAAGAAGGTGTCCTGATTTATGCTGTGCACTATATATGTTCTTATTTAGAAACAATAATTAAATAGATGCTATATAAATTAATTTATAAATGCTAAATAAACTCATTTTTTTGCTTAAAATGCATTGTAAAAAATAACATCCACTCAAAATAAATTTTAAAATATTTTAAATTAACCCACTTAATCATTAGGCTCAGATCTTATACTCAGATACTCAGAACTCATTTTAATCCAATGAATTAATACAGTCATGAATATTTACTACATAACGAGAATGACCCCTTTCTGAGTATGCTAAAAGTCTACAAGAACTGGAGCACATCTCTGATGGCTCCATCTTTCTATAAAAAAAAAGTAAGTTTCAAGAGTATTGAAAGCAGTGAATGCCAAAATGTAAACACTTTGATTAAATAAATATATTGGCATAGCTTTAATGAGCAATAACACTTCGTACACAAAAGTATTTTCTTTTTTTTTCTTTTCTCTCTTTTTTGGTCAAACATGTGGTGATGCACAGATGACATTCTGGTCCCGAACATACAGTACGTGGCTGTGCACGGTATGATGCAAACAGATACATTCCACTGAGCCATTAAGCATAACATAAATAACGGTTTGTACAGAACACGGATCAGGCTGTGATCAGCACAAATGCAAAAAAAAAAGAAAGAAAGAAATACATCAAACGTCTTTGGCGGTGATTTATATTTTGGGCACTGTCAATAATGGCCTGCTCAAATCCTTGGCCTCGCCGGCCGTGCGAACGCGTAGATATCCTAGCAGAGACATGGAATGCTGACAGTATTCTTCCACCTGTCTGATCTGCTGGTAGCTCAACACAGTTCTCCATGCGTTGGCCGCCTGCGTGGCGTTCCTGGAGGACACGATGAACGGTTTGGTGGAGGCGCTGGGTCCTGTTGTCATGTTCATGGCAAAGATCTCAATGTCGTGATTGGCTGAAAGATTCACAAATCGATAAACATTCCTAACAGATCTGACTGGGTTCTCCACCAGGTCCTCGTAGCGTACCGTCAAGTACTTGCCTTTGAACCAGTTGGGCGGGTGAAGAGCAGTTTTCAGTGTTCTGGACATTTGTTCGCAGATGACCTCCATGGCTCCGATGGAGTGGTAATCTGAGCCGTCTTTTTTGTTCATCTTGTGGTTGGGGTCCACGAATGGCACGCGTCGAAGCTTGGGGTCTCTGCTGCGCACCACCTGCAGATTCTCCCGAATGAGTCCGTGTCTTGATTTGATCCTGGAGTTGGCCACCGCCCGTGGGTCTCGGACCAAGTGGATGACTTTGAGATTGAGCGAGGGGTCCTCCATTAGAGGCGCCAGAATGTTGACGTCCAGAATGCGCACTCCCTTTATCACGATGGTGTTGTATTTTAAGCACTCCTCCTCTAGCATCTGAAGACTCTGAGGAGGACACTTTTTGCAGACCTTCTCGTCCACCATTCCCACCACATCCTTCCTGTAGGACGAGCAGAAGGGATAGGAGCAGATGACTTTATTGATGGCGGCCCCGAAAAGTCCCAGGGAGGTTATGTTCTTTCCTCCGGGGCTGTTGTACAGCTGAAAAACGGAGAAGTCACACCTGTAAAGGGAGCTGAGCATGTCCCGGGCTGCTCCTTGGAGGGATACGGCGTCCCCCGGGTATAGCTTTTGCCAAATATGCCACATAGGCTCATACAAGAAAAACACATCAGGGTTTTGGTTGAAGAGCTCCCCGAAAAAAGAAGACCCAGATCTCCAAGTGGTCAACACGTACACCAGCTGCCTTTTCTTGACCTGTGGTGCTTTATAAAGATAGCGGATGTCTGATCTGCTTTGGAAGTTCACTCCCTGCATTGGCTGATTGCACTGCTGAGGCTCTTTGGTCCATTTGTAATTAGCCAGGTTCAGCATGGTCAAAGCCACCAGCAGAAAATAGGCCAGAAACATGATGATCTTCTTCCGCCGTAGCACTTTCATCACAATCCCTGGGTTGGCTATTATTTTGGTGTGGCTCCTCGCGCAAGGCTTGTGTTTCCTTCCAAAGCCAGCATTCTTCTCCCATGGTGGTGTGAATTTTAGAGGGTAGGGTTTGTTTTTCATTTATGACACAGGCAAATCAGGGATGTCCTAAACACAGCTGCGGAGAATCACACACGCCGACGATGGCATAGAGGAAAGCGTGACATCTGCCCCAAGCCCATGTAATCGATTATCGATTAGGTGGTGCGTGGGAGAGGAGGGAATGCCCGACGCTCCAAAACACTAGACGAAATGAAAACAAACCGCACCGCAATGCGCAGGGTTTCATTCGGATGCAAGGCAGCGGATGCCGTTCGTAATATTTAACAGTTTTTGCAATGCAAAGCCAAGCTTATTTCTTTTGCTTACCGATGAAAAGCGGCGAGGGGATTCATCCCGTTATCACAGCTCGTCCGGGCCACGAGCTGGGCTAAAATGGCGATATAGATGCGTGCGCGACCATTTGAGTGCCAACACGTAATCACGTAGTTCCTCTTAAATACGAAAGAACCAAAAGAAAAGGCATCTCCCCTCGCAGTGGTACCTCTGTTGTCCGGGCGTACGCTATAACTAATTGGTACTGCACGAAGTCAATGGCAGCAAAGGGAGCAAAAGTTCCGCCTCCTGTAAGCGCTGATTGGTGGAACGATGAGCGTCTTGGCGTTTTTTCGTGACGCTATTGGTTCTTCTCAACGTCAGTCAAAGCTCTCCGCTCACATAGACTGCTTCATAGCAACAAAATGCACTATAAATCAGGATGAAGTGTAATATTTGTCCATTAAAATGCACGGGTTTTGTCTGTAAAATGAAGTATTAATTTGTTTTTATTTTATACAAATGTATTCATTTTTAAGACTTATTTATTTACAGTCACTTTAACTGTTTAGAGGAGCAAGATTTAAAGGCAAGTGTTATACTTATTACATTTATATTTTAGTTTATATTGTTATTAAATATTGATCGTATGATCTAATACTGCATAATGATCAAAGTGTCTATAATGTCGTCGTTGGTGTTGAGTCTGTGTGTTTCTTTCTTTCCTTTTTTTTTTTTTTTTTTACAAATTAACCTTTGCTTGTGGGGATTCCCTTCGTTTTAAAGGTTGCAAACCCAGTATTAAGCAAAGATTATTTGTGATTAAAATCAATGTAAACAGAAATTTGTTATGTAATTTGAGAACAATGACATAGTGATAGTTAATTCAAATACCCAAACAATGCCTGTTCTGCTAACTGCTAGTTAGCGGCTAGCGCCACCTGCTGCTTGTTTTCTATTATCTGTTATTGTTCTCTCCACCTAAGCCTATTATTTTACATTAAAACATTAATGAATAATAATAACATGAGGTTGGTACAGAAAAAGGTGAAATTGTTGGCTGTCTCGCGTTGTGTTTGTGAAAGTAGATTTGGATAATAAGCAGTTGCAGCAGCGCATTAGGCTGGAGTTCTGCCACAGTCATTGCTTCAGGCAACTTAGAAAAAGTTGTAATGTGTGGGATTGTGGGAATGTTTGTTCACAGAAAGACTGAACACTATTTGGGCAATACAGACTTGTTTCTCCGTATTTCTTTCTAGTTTATTCTTTAGAAGGCCGTGATGCTGTGCTCACCACTATAGTTTATTCACCTTGATCAGTGTGTGATCTTTATGCAGTTTGTAGCTACTGTTGAGCTGTGGATTTTTGTCTGATATTTCAGTTATCTAGAAGAAAGCCATGGCGCTGGTCACCAGAGGACTCCACAGGATATTTTTGTGGACCAAAAGACAAAATAGTACAATTACAGGTGAGAAAACTGTTATGTATTGCTAATTTCTTCTTCAATGTGGCATCAACTGAACTCAATTTGGCTAAAATCCATTTTCAAATACTTTCTACATGAGTATCGCAGGTTAGTAGAGTTAATCTGTAATCTGATATTGCTGAAAAAAGTCTGTCAATCAGCCTTTTTATTTATGTATTTATTTATTTATTTATTCATTCATTCATTCATTCATTTGTTCATTTATTACTATTTTTGTTAATTACTAAATTGTTAAGCACAACCACAGCAGTGTCCATTTGGTTGAAGTTTTGATGTTTAAGTACATGTTTTTTAGTTGTTGAATATGATGTTTATGCAAGCAATTACCATAAACTAATTCAATATTTTAATACATTATAATGATCATGTTTGTGTACAACAAAATAATAATACAAAAAATTAAAACAATAAAAATAAGAAAACAATAATAAAAATTAACTTTGCTCTTTAATTAAATTAAGAAGTTGAGCTAGTTAACTCAAGTGTAACTTATTGGGTTTCAGCAGTAGAAGTATAAAACAATACCAATTATTCATTAATTAATTCATTTTCTTTTTGGCTTAGTCCCTTTATTAATCTGGGGTCGCCACAATGGAATGAACCCCCAACTTATCCAGCATATGTTTTACGCAGCGGATGCCCTTTTAGCTGCAACCCATGACTGGGAAACATCCATACACACTCATTCACACATACACTATGGATAATTTAGCTTGCCCAATTCACCTATACGACATGTCTTTGGGCTTGTGGAGGAAACCCACGTGAACACTGGGAGAACATGCAAACTCCACACAGAAATGCCAACTGATCCAGCCGAGGCTCGAAGCAGTAATCTTCTTGCTGTGAGGCAATCATGCTACATACCAATTAGCATCCTAAAATTTATTAGTGTATATTTTTGTCCTGTTATTATACTAATACACTCTTTGTTCTTAAAGGAACACTCCTCTTTTTGAGGGGGAAATTTTGTAACTCCCCAGAGTTAGTTGAGGTTTTTCATGTTTATCATCTGACGAAAGCACTTTTAGCTTAGCTTAGCTTAGCTTAGCATAAGTCATTGAATCAGATTAGACCATTAGCATCTTGCTCAACAACAATAACAAGGGAGTTTAGATAATTTTCCTCTTTGAAGCTTCCCACATAGCAAAATATCTCTGGCCCAGCTCTGGACCACACAATCCGCTTTTGCTTAGCCTACATGCCGCAGGGAATTACAGTACATGATTGGACCAAGTCTGGGATCCATACAAGGGCCAAACATGGACCATATCTGGGCCATGACTAGGGCCACACGGAATCTGCGCGCGCAGAATTCCGCAGATTTCCGCAGATTTTCAGCCCATCATTGATTCTGTTTATTTACTTTTGTAAATGTGTGTACATGTATATTTATTCAGTTTTTAAATTAATTTCAGTAAAATTATTGACTAATATGAAAATATTCATATGATTTATTTACAATACAGTTTGTAAAGTCATATTTTCTGTCTTTTAGTAGATATTTTATACGAGAGGCTTGCTTTGTTTACCAAATAAAGTGGATTAAATTGGATTTCCATTGTGAACATTAAATAAAAGTTAAAAAGGTATTACTTTTTATTTCATATATTAGGGTTTTAGTTATGATACTCCCAAAATAATTCCGCATAAATCCGCAGATTTTTAGCAAAATTCTGCGCAGAAATAGCAAAAAATGTCCGCAGATTCCGTCTGGCCAATGCATTCTGATTGGTCGTTTTTTTTTTTCTTCGAATAATTTAAATGTATTTTAAAAGTGGGTGATGATATGCCAAACTTACGTGGCCCACGTTTAAATTTTTAACATTTGGTCCAAATACTACATTTGATATCTGGCCCAAGTCTTGTGCGCCACCTTAAAGACAGTGCCACCTCTGCTAAACCCACACCATGTTTGGCCCGTGCTGTATGCAGTGCCGAACAAATGCCTGCTGTGCCAGCTTTATGCCAAATCTGGGCAAGAATTCGTTGCTACCTGGGTTGACTTTTTTAGTAAATACATAGTGTACTAAGGCAGACAAAAAATTAAAGTTGTTATTTAGGCCGATATAGTTATAGGAACTACACTCTCGTTCTGGTACAATAATCAAAGAACTTAAATAGTAACTTTTTTCATTTTCTGTTTGGTCTTGTACATAATGAACTACAGAAGAGTCTAGCTTTAAATAAGCAAAAAGTCAAAACTGATATTTTTTGAGTGAGATGCTAACGGTCTAATCCGATTCAATGATTTATGCTAAGCTAAGCTAAAAGTTCTCACTACAGATACAGAGTTTAATTTAAGAGTGTTGCTTTAAGAATACAGAATTTGTATAAACCCACCTTTCACTGGACATGACAAACGACAAGCAACTAAATGAGACTGACTGAATGGATAAAAAAAGTAAAACTCATCTGTTTAACTTAATCTGTGATTTATAAAATGAGCCTATTTTAAGGTGAGACGTTTCTTTAATCTTGAAACAGCTAAATACAAATAAAAAATGTTACAATGTTTAATTTAACTTAAGCCAGCTGTTTTCACATGAACAACTCTGTTTCGTGTTTCTTGAAATCAATAGCATCAACAGACTTTATTGATAGGTAGCCAGCATACAGTACATTCATATACGCATGTACATTAACTAAAGTAAAATTATTTTTAAACAAGGAAACGATCTTTGGCATATTTAACCTACATCCTGTTGCAAGGACATAGGAAATGTGGAAACTGATCCTCTTTTGCAGAGCGATCAATAATGCAGGTGGACACCCCAAGGCTGATGAGTCTCTTAAAGGAGTCAGTGCTGTATTGGGTATCAGTGAAACATTCTTGGGCCTCAAAACGGCTGCTTTCCTGCCTGTTGGTTCATCCAGAATATTTGACCAAGACTGCTTTTTTAACATAAGGAGAGCAGACTCTGCGTTGTTTTTTATTATGGATAGCTCATAGATATTTCAGTCCATGGCAATTGTTGACTGGATCTCTTAAAAAACAGGAAGTGAGGAGATTTGTGAGTGGTAAGTTGATAATGTGTGCTATTTTAAGAGCTTGTTTTACTGACTCGGCCTGAATAAGAGTGTTAATGATGAACTTTTGTTCTCCTTTTTTGGTTATTTCTTAAAACTTTTATTCATTTTCTCCATATCAGGTCTATGACATGACCTGCATGATACTGTTTTCATTTTAATGATGTAACTATATATATTTTCATAAATCCTTTTTTTTCTTTTGGTGGTTCAGTAAACACATATATATGCAGCAGTTCATCGTAAGATGATCCTTTTGTGATTCTTTGTTTATTTTATTTTACTTATTATGTTGTACTTTATAAATATTTCGTATCTGTTGTTTCAAAGTTACTTCATTTATTATCCTGCTAATTTTCTAGTGTGTTTTACTTTAGTCTGTTGTTTTATTTCATTATTTGAATATGTTTTACTTCATTTTGCTTTGCATTGTTTTGAGCATTTCGTGTAACCTATTGAGTTTCAGCAGTAGTAGTATAAAACTATAGCAATTAGCATCCCAAAATGTATTAGTGTATATTTTTGTCATGTAATAATACCAATACTCTCTGTTTGTTCCTAAAGGAACACTCCACTTTTTGAGGAGGAAATTTATACAACTCCCCTATAGAGTTAGTTGAGTTTTCTCATTTTTTAACTCTTTCAGCTAAATTTAGGGGTCTAGCAAAGCCCTTTTAGCTAAGCTTAGCCTAAGTTATTGAATCGGATTAGACCATTAGCATCTTGCTCAACAACAATAACAAAAGAGTTTAGATAATTTTCTTCTTTGAAGCTTGACTGTTTTGTAGGTACATTGTGTACTAAGACAGACAAAAAAATTGAAGTTGTTATTTTCTAGGCTGATCAAGTTATATAGGAACTACACTCTTGTTCTGGCACTATAATCAAGGAACTTTAATAGCAACTTGTACATTTTCTATTGGTCCTAGTACACAGTAAACTGTTTTTATTCTGAACCGTTTATATTTTTGCAGTGTTTTTTTCTTCTTCAGCAAATTATTTATATTATACTATACCAAAAGTTATTTATTTATATTTTGTGATTATTATTGTTGTTATTATTATTATTATTTAATGTTTAGTATATGCCATAGTGTTTCTATGTTATATTATAATAATAATACATTATTATTATTATTATTATTATTATTATTATTATTATTATTATTATTATTATTATTATTATTTACTGTTTGGTATATTTAGTAGTGGTTCTATGTTATATTATAATGATAATACATTATTACTATTATTATTATTATCATTATTATTATTATTAATTTATCATCTTACTTTTGTAATGTGTGTTTGTTTATATATTTATTCTATTTTATTTTAGCTTTTTAATTTGTTTTGTTGTGCTTTGTTCCTGTATTGAATAATTAATATTTAGTTTTATTTTACTAATTATTTATACTATTGTAGTAGTTCCAACATGTTATTTTAGTTCATTTCTTTTGCCCCATGTTCCCTTTAATTATTTGTAGTGGTTTAATCAAGAAATGGGGTATTGGGCTTACATCGTCTTACTTTGTACAAATGCTGTATTGTGCAGGGTCATGTTTAAAACATGAAGGCCTGCTGTCAAACATCTGTCAGCTGAGGTTTCTTGTTCCTCCTCCAGCAAGTTTAAAGGCACAGTTCACCCAAAGTAAAAACTTCCTCAAGTGGTTTTAAATTGGTTTGAATTTCTTTCTTCTTTTGAAAACAAAACAAGATATTCTGAAGAATGTTGGGGAAAAAAGCAGCCATTGACATCCATAGTAGGGACAAACTAATTTTTTAATTTGGACTCAAACAGGTTTGTAAAGAGTTTGGACTGTCAATATGCCCGAAATTGAATTTCCATATTTCTTTCTTGAATATCCGCTTGTTAAGTGTGATGTCTCATGAAGTGGCTTCTGGGTGTAAGCGCTCTATCAAACTGTATGGGGAAACTCAACAAATGGCAATAATAAACGTTTACAAAGCGATTTAATGCTTTCGAAAATCACGATCAATATATTTTTATATCCATAAAATAGGCATATATTTTTTTAATATCCATATTATTTATATCCATTATTTATATCCATTTATTAAATATATATCCATGCCTAATATCTGATGGCCAGAAAATCAATAATTTTTTTATAAATTGTTAAAATATTGGGGTCTGTAATACAAAAGGTCCAGAGACTGTTGTGTAAACCATGATTTTAACTTTTATGTGTGACATGACTAGGACCAGACGGAATCTGCAGACATTTTTTGCTAATTCTGTGCAGAATTTTGCTAAAAATCTGCACATTTATGTGGAATGGTTTTGGGAGTATCATAACTAAAACCTTAATATGTGAAATAAGAAGTAATGCCTATTTAACTTTTATTTAATGTTTATAAAGCGAATCCAATGAGATCCACTTTTTTTGGTTAACAAAGCAAGCCTCTCGTATAAAATATCTACTAAAAGTCTACTAAAATCTACTAAAATATCTACTAAAAGTTATTTACAAGCTGTATTGTAAATAAATCATATGAACATTTTCATGTTGGTCAATAATATTACTGAAATTAATTTAAAAACTGAATAAATATACATTTACACACATTTACACAAGTAAAAAACAGAATCAACGATGAGATAAAAATCTGTGCGCGCAGATTCTGTGTGGGCCTAGATATGACTAAAAAAGTGGTCAGAAATATTTTCTCAATCCAAATGAGTTGCGGCTTGGACTCAGAAACATTATTTCATACGTCACCAATACGTCACAACTTAACAAGTGGATAAGCTAACTCAAGACAATAATGTTATTGAGAAAAGTTCTAGTGCCTTCTGCGTCCACAAGAGGGTGCAAGCGAGCACAATATGCAAAAAATAAAAAATCAAGCATCAAATCTTTTATTGAAATGAAATGATACTGACTTTGTGCATAACGTTTCAAACAATTGTTCTTAATTAAAATTAAATTTCCTTAATGTGAGTAAGGTAAATTAGAAATCAAGTAAAACTGAGTGCATCAACAACTCGAGAAAACATCAGCTGACATGTTTGTACCACCCCATGAATGCAGAACAGGGGAGAGTGGGGACAAAAGTAACAAAGTGATTTTCTTAAAGCCCTGACAACATTTGCTTTCCAGGCTATAACAGCACATTCTGCATGCAACCCTTGATGGAGCTGCCATTTTGCGAATTTCTTAAAGTGCAAAAAGTAAATTATTGTAGAATTTTTAAAATTATTATTACAAAATGTGTTTTTCTATTCATGCATCGCAGTAATGATCAATCTACAGGTCATTTAGTGCAATAACACATCCTGCAATGTCTGAGTTTTTCAGTCTAAAAGTAAATCAGGTTTAAATGGCTAGAGTTCCTAGATGAAAGTAACACTGTTATTTATGTCCCACTGCTAACAGAATAGCCTCATTTTTACTTACACATTAGCATTTGCAGTGTTTCCGTTTAGATGTTTAATAAAACTAATGCATATTGCCAATAATAATAAAAAATATGCACAAATTATAGAAAATGTTAACAAGTCGCATTGTTGGATTGCTTTTGAAACATTTGATGGAGCTGAAATTTAAAATGAAAATGGTGATTCATATTTTTTTGCAAAAATAAAGGAAACAATATGTTTGCAGTGAACATTACCAGGGTCATAATCGGATATATTTAAAACAAACACGATTAAGAAGTAAATCTAGCAAATATTGTTGTATTACCCCACCCGCCTGTGTGTTACGTTTGTCCTTACTGCCTGGGTCAAATGTAAAAATGCGACGCTTGTTGTTCTACACTGATACAAATTAACACCTGATTTTGATAGATCGCAGCAAACATATAACATATATATTGCTGTGGTGACCTCTGAAATAGAGACTAAGCCTAAGGAAACTGAATGAGAAGTGATACAGAGTTCCTTTATGTAGAAATAACCAATACAAGATGTAATTTATACCTTTATCTATTGGCATTAACCTTTGTGGTACTTTTACTTTACTTTGTTGTCTATTGCTATATGTGGATTGAGTCTAAGAAAAACTTCCTGCAAAGTGCAATGAACTATTAATTCAGTTATTGATGACACAATTCAAAAGCAAAATTCAAAGCAAAATTCAGCAAAGGAGTGACTGGTGGTAGAATAATATTTTCTAGCTTGTTCTATTGTTTTATGGATGGTGATTCCCTCTTCATGATCATCAGGTCAACTGATAAAGTCTTATTGCGGGGCAGGAGGGTATCATGAGGTTTTTGTGATCGCTGTACATGCGCCATATCTAGTCACTCGAGTTATAAGACAGATTAATCAGCTGATTTCACTTTTATCAAAGAGCCCTTCCAGATTAACTATGTCTGTGTTGCAAGTAAACTTGTTATTTGTGTCAAATGTTGCTCTATAGCATATTGTGGAAAAAAATACATTTTATGGGTGAAAATAGCCTATTTAACTTTTTTTTATCCTCCAAAATCAGTAATTTATATATAAAGATCATGTTCCATGAAGAGATTTAGTAAATTACCTACCTTAAATAGTACCTATTTTTTGATGAGTAAAATGCATTGCTATGAACGTAATTTGGACAACTTTAAAGGCAATATTCTTAATATTTAGATTTTTTTATTTTTATAGATTATCGTATAGTTGTATTTTGTATCTGGGTCAAATATTGTCCTTTCCTAACAAATCAGACAAAAAAAAAAAAAAAAAAAAACTTACTGCTTGTTGAAACTGCTCATTTAAAATGAGTTGAAACAATACAATTCCTAAGTTTTTAGGTGGGACAACTCAATTGTTTTATGTTCAAACCACTTAAATTTGTAAAGACGATAAAATTAACTTAAAGGTGCAATATGTTATCTGCCAAAATGCTACCTGTTAGCATAACAGCTTTGTAAACACACTCCCTTCCCTGCCGTCCAAAGCCACACCTCCTGAAATCATGAACGTGCACCTTATGGCCCGTTTCCACTGAGTGGTACAGTATGGTATGGTACAGGTCGGTACGGGTAAAAGGGTACTCTTTTGGTGGGCATGGTGTACGACAGAAAGTCTCAGCCGACGTCATTCTCGCTCGAGAAAATGTCTACAGTAAGGCCCAATCCCAATTCTATTTTTGTACCCCTACCCCTTCCCCTTCCCCTTGGCCCTTACAACCGAGGGTTTAGGGGAAGGGCTTCAAAACTTACCCCTAAGAATTGGGACAGCACTTCAACACCTGCACACGTCATCATTTGTCATCACGATCTCCTGCTTCATATGAGATCAGACTATCACGACTGCTGGAGTAGTTTCAGTTGTTATTTTTTGGTGTTTATCTTCAGGAAATCACTGAAGGCGTATATTATGTTATCATAACAATCTAATGTGGCAATAAGATCGGAACTGTACTGTGTATTTACACAGTGGCCATATTTATCTATGTAAACACACGAAAACAACATCAACATTACAGCAGACACTGTAAAAAGCTCATTCCCAGCCTCTACTGACAGGGTATTCGAGTGTCATCGTGTGTCAGAATGTTGTGGGACGGCTGTACATGAGTTATGATTATGGATTAAAGATTGCAAAATTTTGCGTTTTTTCTTTTTTTTTTCTTAAAAAGAATGACGGTAAAACATGAACGCGGTTATGAATATATTACAACATATGTTTGTTTGTCGTAAAACTTCATAATAGTGACAAAAAGTACTAATTTGTGGATCTTCTTACTTCCGGGTTCAGCTATCCTGCCGCTGTGACAGGTGTATTCTGGGAAATATTCTTACCCCTCCGTTTTAAGTGTGGTCCTGAAAAATCTTCATTCAAAGGGGTGTACACCTTGCCCTTAGCCCTACGCCTTCAAGCTAAAGAGAATTGGGACACCACTACCCCTTGACGTGAACACGCAAAACGATGGGTAGGGGTAAGGGGAAGGGCTAAGGGGTAGAATTGGGATTGGGCCTAAAGCTGTACGGGTTGTTCACATATCATATGAGAAGCACTTCTCACAAAACAGATGCTTTATTATACACATAAATACTGCTGTATAAATGTTCATTACGGACCTTTCTATGAACATGATCTGATTATAACTGCAGATCATTGATGTGAAACTGTGTGCAATTATATAAAATAAATAAATAAATGCAGCATATATGAACACATACAAACCCTTACAGTTTCCGATATGGAACCCAGCATTTTTTCTTAACAGTGAATGACGTTTGAAGGCGTCACAGTGGTGCAGTGGGTTGCACGGTCACCTCACAACAAGAAGGTTGCTGGTTCGAGCCTCGGCTGGCTCAATTTGGCATTTGTTTGTGGAGTTTGCATGTTCTCTCTGTGTTCATGTGGGTTTCCTCCGGGTGTTCCTGTTTCCCCCACAGTCAAAAAGACACGTGGTATAGGTGAATTGGGTAGGCTAAATTGGTCGTACTGTATGTGTGTGAATGAGTGCATGTGGATGTTTCCTAGTGATGGGTTGCAGCTGGAAGGGCAACCTCTGCGTAGTTGGCGGTTCATTCCGCTGTGGCAACCCCAGATAATTAAAGGGACTAAGCCAAAAAAGAAAAATGAATGAATAAATGAATGAAATTTCCTCTTTGTTCAACCTATTTATTTAAAATGAGCTGAAACAACACTGCATTGTTGTAAACTCAATTGTTTTATGTTTAATCCACTTGAATGAGTCAACTTAATTCCCTCATGGTGTCCCAACACAAATCGATTGTGTGTACATCATTACACAGCCTATTTATTCTGTTTTCAGATCTTCCAAAAATGACGTGGTTTTGTGGTCCAAGGTCACACATGAGCTTTGATAATGAAGCCAGTCAAATGTGAAGTCTTTGGCCAGGAAGTTAGCGTTAAGCTAATGAGAAAGGGTAAAGTATACTCGCGTGTCACTGTTAGATTTAGTACTAGTAGCAAATGTCACGAAAGCTTCAGCTGACGCAGCGGTGGGTTGGGTGTTAAACGTTAACTCCAGATCTGTCTTAGTACAAGGCCCTCGCCTTTAATTGACATCAACGGCCAAAGGTCTATTACCTCCCTGCTATCTTTGTGAGCTCCACGTACGCGGTAAAAGACGACAGACGCCACTGTAGAGGATTTGAAAGGAATATCTGCATCTTAGTTAATCTCACGCAAAGTCGACAACATTTTGGAAAAAAGGTATCGTTTACATATGACACGTTTGTGAAACTTTGTCTGAATGGTCTTATCTTATAAATATGCAGATATTTATGCCTATATGTTTAGTAGCTTTCGTTTTATCAGCATTCTGTTCATTCATTGTTTTTGTGACTGATTGAAGATGGTTTCAGCTGTTCTGGGATGTTGAAATGTCTTGCGATGTGATGGCGTAGCATTTCGCAAGTTCTTTATAGATGTTTTCCTTGCGGATTTTATGGTCTCATATTATTTGGCCTTCTACATGCTATATTTGCACTTGTAATAATCATTTTAACACTTCAGTGGCTTTTAAAATGCAACTACCTTTAACAAACAGAGTTCTTATAGAAACAGTGTGCTAGTCAGTGTTTACAATTAGCCACAAGCTACTGTGTGGAACACATTAAGGCATGTCAAAGAGTCAAGCCTGGGACATTTTAAACCTCAGGTAAAAGGAATCCCGTTACCTTGTTTCACATTTGACATTAATCTCAATTTACCCTGGGTTAACCGTTAATCCTGGGTACTCATAAACTGCTGTTTCACACAAACTAATGACACTTCAGTGGACAAATGTGCTAGTGTTGCACATGCTGAGTGGGCTTTTTGAATAAAAGTAATTAAGGTCTTATTTTTGTCCATTTTTTTTTGTCACAATTTGACATTTTCTGCTCAATAGTTGAGAGATATTTCCTTTAATGAATGGTGTTTGTAATCACAGGCGTGTGATCTGCTGTTAGCATGTAGTTGTATGTTTTGAATTTCATATCATTTCATAATGTATGATTTGGCACTACTTTGTTGGCTTCACACTGTAAAAAAAAAGCAGAACAGTGGAGCTAATCTGGAGCAGGATTTCATAACGGTAGTTCTTAGTCTCACAACAAAATGTGAAAGCCCCTATTAAATTGCTAACAAAGCATTTTAGGGTAGAAAGTAGGGCTGGGCTGATAAACAATATTATACCGAATCACGATAAAATTAATGTCATTAACAATGAAAAGCTCTGGACTTTTTAAAAACTGTATGTTAGCCAATCACTGCAGAAATGTGCAACAATGGGAATCTAAAAGTGTGTTGATATTAGAGATGTGCCGAATTTTCGGCCACCGAAAAATTATCGGCCGAAAATATGTTATGCTATTCAATGAAAACCTCCAATTTTTGTGGCTTTAGTCATTGTTGGGGTATTCTTTTAAATTTGGAAGCATAAACAACATATCAATCCAGTTCAATTCATGTTTATTTGTATAGCGCTTTTACAATGTAGATTGTGTCAAAGCAGCTTAACATAGAAGTTCTAGTAAATTGAAACTGTCAGTCCAGTTTTCAGAGTTGAAGTTCAGTTCCGTGTGGTTTAATTTTTACTGCTGAAAGTCCAAACACTAAAGAGCAAATCCATCGATGTGCAGCTCCACAAGTCCCAACCAAGCAGCCAGTGCACTGTAAAAAAACCCCCTAATTTTACAGAAAATCTCCCTAATTTTT
>CAIGQQ010035826.1:7553338-7568650 GCA_903798035.1 Danio albolineatus | reverse complement strand
TATTTGATCGTAATAATCTAGGAAAAGTCTGTAAAATAACAGTGTTTTTCTGTAAACATTTTAATGAAAATATCTGTAGATTTATTATTTTTGCACGTTATTTCAACAAAGAAATTTTACCGTAATTTTATGGTCTTTGTTTGGCAGCCGTAGCTGCCAGTCATTTGACCGTTTTTTTATGATTTTTTTTTTTACAGTGTGGCGAGAAACAAACTTCACCAATTGACGAAGCGAAGGAAAAAACCTCTAGAGAAACCAGAATCTGTTGGGCACAACCATTTTTCCTCTGGCCAATCTTCTTATTTCAATATCGAAATATATATTGTTATTCTTCAATATGGAAAATAATTATCGAGATTGCATTTATGCCATATCAGCCCTAGTAGAAAGACTGAAATGATACTTCCTGCACTCAGGAAATACCTTTTGCTGCTTGTTCAAACGACTTATTTAAAATTAGCTGTATAAACAGAATTCTTCAGGTTTTTTGGGGGACAAATTAATAGTTTTATGTTCAATCCACCTAAATTTGTTAAAACGATTATTTTAACTTAATCTAGAGGTTCCCAACAAACGGTATGTTTATTACTATATCTATGTTTTTGCACAAATAATAGCCTAATGTAAAATATGTAAGCAAAACATCAGTAGGCCATTTGTAACTGAAAAACGTAAGCCTTTGGCCTTTAAACTGGCCCTATATTAGTTGCCAATTAGTTTCCAATTTTTAAAAAGGTTTCTTGTCAGTAGCTGTGACGTCCCTTATCTAAATTTGGGTGAGTGTCAATACTTTTGCCTTGCCCTGAAAAATTCTCTGGACTTGTCACGGTATTGGGGAGGAGTCATCTGCAAATGTCTTATTTATTTGGCCTCATGCATTCATTAGCAAGAACTTTGGTGCAAATAATGCGCTGTGGCTGGGTCAGGAACACTTTGCTTTGAAAAAATGGAATAAAACCATAGTTCAGGTAACTATCTTGATATTTCCCGCACTTCGTGTTTCCAGTATTGCTAGCACTGCGACACGAAATGTTTGGAGCTTCCCTTACCTAGGTCCAGTATGCTTGGGTCATTAGTATTAGCTGCTGAAGGCAAATCAGTGAGACTGTGTCTTTTTTGTGGAGGACAAATAGCAAACTTCTCCGTTTTTTGGTCAGCCAGGGGATAAAATTATCTAATGCAACATGATCGTTCTCCTAATTGTATGCTGCTAAAAATGTATAAAAATATGACGCGACCCCTCACAAAGCACAGAGGCCCCCTTGTGGACCGGGACAGCCCTGTTGGGAACCGCTGTCTTAATCGTGTTTGGACAACATGAAATAATTGTGTGGTACTCTGCATTTTTTACAATGTGTAGAAGTATTCCAGCACTCAAAAAAAAAAAAAATGTTCAAACTACTTATTTAAAATGATATGTAACAACACAATTCTTGAGTTTGTTTTGTGGACAACTTAATTGTTTTATGTTCAATCAACTTAAATTTGTTAAAACAATTACATTAGCTTGATCTAGTTGTGTTAGGACAACATGAAGGAACTTTTTTTTTTTACAGTGAGTAATCGTTATTTACAGTACAATTTCGGAAAATCTCATAAGACTCTTTCACACAGAAATTCTGAAAAACACATGGATAATGTGAACCAGAATTGTCCTGAGATCATTTGATTTTGTTTCAGCCTGACCTGAAGAGAAAATTGAACGATTTTTAGCCTAAAAGTGGTTAAAAATGTTGACATTTTTAAAAAAAATAGGCATTCTCCCAAACCCCACCACTAAACCTTGGGGATGAACAAATTGTACTAAAAATTTACACAAATTAGCCACTGAATCAGAAAGTTTAGATTTTTGCAGTGAGATTGTGTTCAATCTAGTGATTTTAGTGTTTAGTGTTTGCATTTACATACAACCCAGAAAGATCCCATAAAGACATGTGACATTGGGCTGTGGCCTAAAATGAGTTGAAAATGCAAGGCCGCCAAAATACAGGAAGTACAGGGTAAGAAGAAAATAATAAATGATTAATCAACATAGCAGCTGATCAGAAATTAAATAAAAAATCTTTATTTACAATATTGGTTCTGGCAGGCAGCACGGTGGCTCAGTGGTTAGCACTGTTGCCTCACAGCAAGAAGGTTGCTGGTTCGAGCCCCGGCTGGGATGGTGTGGAATTTGCATGTTCTCCCCATGTTAGTGTGGGTTTCCTCTGGGTGCTCCAGTTTCCCCCACAGTCCAAAGATATGTGGTATAGGTGAATTGAATTAACTAAATTGTGTATGTGAGTGAATGTAAGAGTGAATGGGTCCTGGGTTGCTGCTGGAAGGGCATCCGCTGTGTAAAACGTATGCTACAATAGTTGGTGGTTCATTCTGCTGTGGCGACACCTGATAAATAAAGGGACTAAGCCGAAGGAAAATGAATGAATGAATGAATGAATTGGTTTTGTCTTCTATCCACATTGTGCTTGTTCCGAGACAACATTCAATATTACTAGGTCTCTTACTTGATCTCGCAAGGAAATGTAACTCTTACATATTGTCAATAAATTAGCTAATTCATACAATTTAATTAGCTTGTAAATGTATTATTTTTTAAAAGAAAGCATGCGCCTAACCCCTACCTCTCATTGGAGGATGAGCAAATCGTACTTAATGAGTATTTATTAATGCAAATTAGCCACTAAATCAATAAGGTATAGATTGCCATGAGATTGCATTGCTAGGTTGCCAACCTGGTATCAATCCTGGGATCAATCTCTGAGCATGTTTGCGTTTATACAGATCTTCTTTCTGGCACTTCTGCAATTTTTCGGAATTTGTGCACAGTGTGTAAATCGTTGTGGCAACACAAATGGTAATTAATTAACTAAAATTTGATATATTAATACGCTAAAAAGTGTAATTATTATTTATTTATTTTTTAAGAAATTAATATTTTTATGTAGTAAGAGTGTGTTAAATTGATCAAAAGTGACAGCAAATACTGTTATATTTGTTAAAAGTTTGAAAAGTTCTGAATTCATCTCGTTGTTGATCTTTTTGTTTAAAAAAAAAACAAGCATCACAGTTTCTGCTAATAAAAGTTATGAAGCATAACTGTTTCCAAAAGTGTCCGCACTTTAATTTGCGGTCCAGTACCACAAGTACATACATTGTAATAATTACAAGAACAGCTTGGTATATACTAACCCTGAACTTAGAACCAAACCTAACCTTAACCCATGTAGTTACCTTATTTTGTTTTACACTTTAAGTACACAATCTGTAAAATAAAGTGCAATTTTAGCATAATGACGATGTGACAACGTTAAATTAACTAGTATAGGTGCCCCTCAGGGTTATGTATTTTCTCCTAACCTGTTTACTCTGTAATCACAGATTGATTTAGTCTTCGTGAGATCAATACCATTATCAAATACACTGACGACACTGTAATACTAAGTCTGCTGAGGAAAATTAGGGATATAAGGTGCGTCCCAAATCGCATACTTATGCACTATTCTACACCATTTTGAAGTATAAATAGTGTAAGTAGTGCGTTCACACTGAAAACTCTAACAATAATAAGTGCACTATAATTACCCGGATGATGCACTCATTCCACCGGTAAACAGAAGCGTGTAATGATGGACACTTCACACACTCATCGACCGCAACTTTGCGCACGTAACGGAAGGGGCTGAGATATCGGGCGCACATGTTGGATTACTTTATTTATTTTGGATTGTGAAAGCAAAATTCTCCCACGAGAGTGATTATAGCGCCTCCCGATGGTGAATGTGGTTACACTCATGCTAGATATTATTTGGTATTTTGGTCATTTATTTCACTGATTTGGCAACCGTCAAACGTCATTGGGGAAACAGTTTGAACTTCCACTTAGTAAAAAAGGCATTAGTGTTCCATTTGGGACGACACTACATACATATACTGTGCTGTTGAGTGTGTAAGTGCATAAGTACATAGTGCATAAGTGTATAGTGTGTCATTTGGGACGCGATTAGGTCTGAGATTAGGAACTTTGTGCAGTGGTGTGATCAGCGTTGCCAGATATAGCTGAATTTTTCCAGCCTAAAAGCTGTCCAAAACCTGACCTGAAGATTAATATTTTAATTTATTTAAGTCAAAGTTAACCTAGTTACTTTAACTGTCATAATTTTTAACCATACAGCAACCAACACCAGCAGTCACAGAACCACAACATAACCAGGTATCGAAACACTGCCTCCTCTCACCCACACACTGCACTTAATGTTAGAGTATGTTTTACTTTTGAAATCGGGTATAAATTCGTCCTATATGGGCGTTTTGAATTTTTTTGAACATGATGAGGTGCTGCTTGTCAATCAGACAACGCTTCTATGTTTGTTCTTGCTGTCAATGGTGGAAAAAAAAATTATCAATAAAAGTGTCATGATAAAGCGCTGTGAGTTTAACTATGGTTTAACTCCAGGTGCTGCGTGTTGCACGTGCACGCAAGGGGGAGTCAGATTTGCCTAGGGAGTCCGATATTGATACAACTTTCCTTCATCTCTTCTTATGGGTGGGCTCACACGGTTTGCACTATGCACTGGTCACTACTAACTGAATAGAGTAGGAGCACACAGTTTTGTTTAGTTAATTAAGTTGCATATAAACGTTTAGTTTCATTCATTCATTCATTCGTTTTCTTGTCAGCTTAGTTCTTTTATTAATCCGGGCTCGCCACAGCGGAATGAACCGCCAACTTATCCAGCATTTGTTTTATGCAGCGGATGCCCTTCCCTGGGAAACATCCACACATTCTCATTCACACACATACACTACGAACAATTTAGCTTACCCAATTCACCTGTACTGCATATCTTTGTACTTGTGGGGGAAACCGGAGCACCCAGAGGAAACCCACGCGACCACGGGGAGAACATGCAAACTCCACACAGAAATGCCATCTGACCCAGCTGAGGCTCGAACCGGCGACCTTCTTGCTGTGAGCCTAAGTTACGTTTCAAAACCGCCCAAATTTTGTCAACCCGCCTATGCCATTTTTTACATGTACAATCAAATTCAAAACCGCCCAATTGGGTGGGAAACCGTCCAATCTGGCAACACTGGGTATAATAGGGACCATGTGAAAATAAAGACGGAAGAAATGACAATCAAACATATGAACTACTTTTAAAATATATTAAAAAAGAAAGCGATTATTTTAAACTTTCATAACCATTTGTAATACAGTATTTGAATCAAACATCTCTCAATAAACTTGACAAAATACAGTAATAAAGTCTTACCAGCCTCGAGCTGTTGAACAGTACAGTCTGTGTTCCAGCAACTAATCTATAACTGCCTTTTGTTAAGTGTTTTTACCAGTTGTGTCCAGTGAGGATTTGCTTATCACTAAGATATAAGGGTGAACAAACTGGATATATAGCGCTCAAACTCTCTCTGAACCTGTTTGGCAGGACCCTTTTTGCATGGTGTGAAGTGCTTCGAGGAGACCAGCATGGAGAACAAAGTCACGCAGATCTCTCGAGAAGATCTGGAGGACCTGAGAGAAGCTTTCAACAAAATCGGTCAGTTTACCTCTGCGTGGATCTCAGTGAGTTGTGTATTGAAATAAGTCAAAGGTTTTGGAATCACATGACTGAGTCCTTTAAGAGGTGTCAAACATTACCAAAGTTTATAATAACTGACTTCATGTGAACGTTTTTTTATGGATGATCATTGTGTCACGTGGGTTTTAATGGAAAATAATGTATTTTGTTGTTGCAGTGATGAATTAAGCTGCTATAAAATGCGATATTGAAACTTTATTTCATTCTAGATATCGATAACAGTGGCTTTGTAAGTGATTTTGAGCTTCAAGAGCTCTTTCGCGAAGCCAGCTTTCACCTCCCGGGATACCAGATACGGGAGATTGTGGAGAAGTTCATTGCCGGTGACACCAACAAGGATGAGAAGATCAGTTTTGAAGAGTTTGTTGCGGTAAGCCTGAGCGTTGTGTTATTGGTCAGAGAATGTCTCAGCTTCTGATCGTGATTTCAATAATATCTTCAGATATCCCAAGAGCTGAGAAGTAAAGAAGTGAGAGAAACTTTCCGCAAGTGTATCTCTAGGCGGGACGGGATTCGGTCGTTTGGTGGAACATCGGGGATCTCGAGTGAAGGAACGCAGCATTCCTATTCAGGTGGTGTTACACAAATCTTATGTCATTAAAGGAACACTCCCCTTTTCTTGAAAATAGGCTCATTTTAGAGTAAATTCACCAGTTTAGTTTTACCATTTTTGATTCCATTCAAAAAGTAGTGAGCACTTTTAGCTTAGCTTAGCATAAATCATTGAATCGAATTAGACCATTAGCATCTTGCTCAAAAATGACCTTTCCATTGCACACGACATTCAGACATGACTGTCGGAATACACATCCTTGTTGCAGTCGCACTGAATTTTCAGTTTTGTCGCGCATCATGGGAGAGAAGCTGATTATCACGGTGTCAAAAATAAAGGAGTGCAAAAGCAAGAGCCTTTATTCTTCGTGCGGTTACCATGGTTGAATAAATGAATGCTAGAAACTAAACATTTTGAAGGAAATCTGGAGACAACATAAAAAATATATATATATATTTTTTATTACTCATTTATGAACAGAAATGTTTTTTTTTTAATATAGACTTTTGTCTGATTCAAAAAATAAAGAAAAAACTACTATTTCTCATCTCACACGCACAGATGTGCTTGGGCAACATTGGAATACATCACATCCGGTTGGCCGGTCGCATACAATCTAGTCGCAGGAGTTCAAATGTTTTATCGGATCTGCAGCTCAAATGGAATCTGAATTTTCCACATACTGTACAGAGATGATTTAGAGCTTTTAGCATAGCTTAGCATAAATCATTGAATCTAATTAAACCATTATCATCTCACTCAAAAAAGACCATAGAGGTCCTTCTCGTGGTGTTATACAAATCCTATATTCTTAAAGCACTAATCCGTAAAAAAAAATAGGCAAATTTTACAGTAAATTAAACAGTTTAGCATGAGTATTTTTGAATCCATTCAGCCGTTCTCTGTGTTTGTAGCACTTTTAGTTTAGCTTAGCATAAATCATTTAATTGGATTAGACCATTAGCATCTCGCTCAAAAATGACCAAAGAGGCCCTACTCATGTGGTGTTATACAAATCCTATATTCTTAAAGCAACGCTCCATGTTTTTTTGAAAATGGGCTAATTTTAAAGTGAGTTAAACAGTTCAGTTTAACCATTTTTTTAATCTATTCAGCTGGTCTCTGTATCTGTAGTGAGAACTTTTAGCTTAGCTTAGGATAACTCATTGATTCTAAATAGACCATTATCATCTAGCTCAAAAAGAGGTCCTACTCATGTGGTGTTATACAAATCCTATATTCTTAAAGCAACACTCCATTTAAAAAAAACAGGCTAATTTTACTGTAAATGAAACAGTTTAGCATTAGTATTTTTGAATCCATTCAGCCGGTCTCTGCAACAAAAAATTATTTTAATTTTACAGTAATTTTACAGTAAATGAGTTTAGCATTAGTGTTTTTGTTTTAAATCATTCAGCTGGTCTCTGTGTCTGTAGTGAGAACCGTTAGCTTAGCTTAGCATAAATCATTGAATTGGATTAGACCATTACAAACTCTTTACAAACTTCGGCTCGCAATGAGAGTATGGTGGTTCATACTTTAGGGGGTGTATTGCATTTTTTCGGTTCAGTTTGAATACATGTACACCCCGTTCTGCATTTGACAGCAGTTTCTAGGTAAAATGAACGTTATGTGGCAGGCAGTATAACATCAGCAACCTTTGTTCCTTTATAAATTAAGGTTAGTAGTGCGTAAGGTGATTTTTGTTTTATGTTCAATCCACTTAAATTTGTAAACACTAATTGTAACACTAACTTAATTCCTTGATGCCATCTAAAAACAAATCAATTGTGTGCATTTTTACAAAGAAGGAGGATGTGTATCTGAAGTACAAGAAAAAGTATTCCAGATATTCCAATGTTCTGTAAAAATATAGACAGTGATCTGTGGATTACTCTTTTTTAAAAAGTTTTTGCAAAAATGTAGGCCGAGGCATGTACTTCCAATTAGCATGGGCTTCAAAAATCAATTCCGCATTATTTTAAAAACATAAATATTATTAAATAACAGCTCAAATACATTTTACTATTGGAAGCATCAATAGTTTTTTATTTCTCTGGTTCATTGTGAGGTACACAGATCCATGTGGTACAAGCTGTCAGAAAAAGAAAAACTGTTTAAAAAATTGTAATTATGAGAATCATATAATAAGCTGGAGTCTTGTAATTATGTTAATTCCGATACGGCGTGAACACACCTAAAATTCCAAGTGTAATGTTGTAATTACGAGTTGTAGGAGGATGATGTGAATGCTTGTTATTCTGTATCCTGTAATTACAATAATTGCGAGACCATGTTATTGCTCTTGGTGTGGAGGAAATGTTGTTAAGCTAAACAACTGTTTCTATTGTGTTTCACTTTAAAAGATATCCATAAATTAGCAGTTTTCCATATTTTGTGATTCATGTTTTTATTTTTTTTCTGTTTATTTCTGCTTCTGAATTGCATTATGGGACATTAATCTTTCTTCCAACAACTTTTAACCTTGAAAAATTCAAATAAGTTACTTTTATTAACATTTTTAATAGTTTAATGTGATATATTGTCCGAGTTTGTGTTGTAGTATTTTATGGGACAAAAACCTTGTAATAATCTGCAGCTACATTTTTCTGTTAATTGACAGACTTATTTATATTATTTATTATACATTATTTCAAACAACTAAAATGTCAATAAAAGTCACTTTGTTAAACTGTACACTAAATCATCTGACAAATTGTCAACTCAGTTTAAAATTGTAAGTTAGCTGGACATATTTTGAGCTCAGTGTTAAGTTTACTCATAAAACTCTACTGTAACTGCATGTTTAGAACTGTTTGTTCAATGAAAGTAAAGAATTTTTAATTCAGATTTCTTCCTTTTAGCGCTTACTTTAGCGTGCACTGTTAAAATAAAATGTTGAGTTAACATTTTAAAGCAAATGGTTGCAAAGAAATTTTGAGTTTATTCAACTTCAGTGATTGCAGTTGTGGCTAAATGTGTTTTAAGTTGAGTTAACTTAAAATATTAAAGCACCTGGCTGCAAATAATTTTTGAGTTTATTCAGCGGTTATTCAACTTCAGTGGTTGCAGTTGTGCTAAATTATTGTTTTAAGTTGACTGAAAAGACTGAATAAGTAGATTTTACTAGTCATTATGAGTTTGCTTAAAATAAAACAGCCGTTGAGTTAACTGCAGTAAATGAGTTGGCACAACTACACAGAAGTTCAGTGCATTCAAACACGTTTTTCAGCTGGTAAAAACTCATTTTTTAATAATTATTCTTTATTTATTGGACATTTTTTTCATTTTGAACAAAGCCTGAGATCCACCCAACAAAAAAGAAAAAAGAGTGAAATAAAATAAAAACAGGGGTGTCACAGTGGCGCAGTGAGTAGCGTGATCCCCTCACAGCAAGAAGGTCGCTGGTTTGAGCCTCAACTGGGTCAGTTGGCATTTCTGCATGTTTGCATGTTCTACCGTGTTCGTGTAGGCTTCCATTGGGCGCCCCGGTTTCCCCCACAGTCCAAGTCCATTGGGTAAGCTAAAATGTCCATTTATGTGTGTGAATGAGTGTGTATGGATGTTTTCCAGTGATGGGTTGCAGCTGGAAGGGCATCCGCTGCGTAAAACATATGGTGGATGAATTGACGGTTCATTCCGCTGTGGCGACCCCAGATTAATAAAGGGACTAAGCTGAAAAGAAATTGTCTAAAATCATGAAATCATAAAGAAAATGAACGAATGAATGAATAAATGAAAATACAAACAGTAATACTTCAATAATAGGTACAAAAACGAATTGAAACATCTGATACCGTCTCTCTCATATTTAACCAAAATTGTAATTTTCTGACTGGCACCATTTATTTTGACTGTGGTGTATTCCAATCTAATAATGTCCAGTAGATAGAGCCTCCAGGGTAGATCAGCAAGAGCAGATGGATCCAGTCATATTTCAGGATTGTTTTTTTGCCGCAGTCAGAACAACTGACAGAATCCTTCTTTGGTTGATGGATAAGGAGAGCGATGAATCGTCCGATGAATCCGTATTGGATCTGAGTTGTAAGAACAATTTTTTTGTAGTTTTATTTTCTGTTTTGTCCTAATTTCCTAAAATGGACTGATTGAAAGAGTACTGAAAAATCATACTGAAGTAAAAGTACCATTACTTGCTCAAAAATGTAGTGCGAGTTAAAGAATCTGTTGTAAATATTACTCAATGTATGAGTAAAAAGTAGCCCTTCTAAAAGTACCCAAGAGTAGTGAGTAGTGAGTATTACGCTGGGAAAGGTTGATGCGTTTACACGTAATTTGTGCATGTGTGTATTACTAACATTCTCTAGTGCATTTAGTTCTTGTTGAAGGCCATGTCAGTCATAATACAGTCGACATCTGCCATCTTCTCATCAGTGACATGCAATCTAAACAGTCTCTGGGTCATTGCATGTAAAGCAAGGGTGCCCAAACAATATCCTGGAGGGCCGGTGTCCAGCAGGTTTTAGCTCCATTCACAAATAGACAAATCAAAACCAACTAATCAAGCTTTTACCAGGTATTCTACAAAGCTTCTGGCAAGTGTTTTGATCCAAGTTGGAGCTAAACTCTGTGGGACATTGGGCCTCCAGGGCTGCTTTTGGGCACCCCTGGTGTAAAGTATCTTCTTGGATACTTTTAATGCTTGCAAGCAATTTGCTGCATGTCTTAATGTAGTTCAGTACGATGGATTTGCGTTCTATATGGGATTTGATTGGACTCACAGGACTGATTTTTCTAATCCCCATAGACAAGAAAAAATAAAGTAGTGACTACAGGTTGAAGGAAAGTAGTGGAGTAAAAGTACCGATATTGCACTAAAAATGTACTCAAGGGAAAGTAAAAGTATAAGCTACTTAGTAAAGTACAAATCCTCAGAAACACTACTCAATTACAGTTATTTGAGTATTTGTAATTTGTTACTTTGTGAAGTTTATTTATAAACTAATTTCGAGAGGATGACGTGCAGATGATTGCTTGCAGCTGGTCCCGCATTATTCAATTTATGATTCATCAATCAGACGATTCCTAAGCCACTATAAATACCCTAAGTTCCATATCACATCCATCTTCGTTTTGAAGAATCCCCCTTTCCACCCCTACTTCTCCTCCTTTCCTAGATGGGTGGCATGGTGGCCCAGTGGTTAGAACTGTTGCCTCATAGCAAGAACGTCACTAGTTCTAGTCCTTACCAAGCCAGCTGACGTTTCTGTGTGCAGTTTACACATTCTCCTCGTGCCCACGTAGGTTTCACCCGGGTTCCCCGGTTTCCTCCCACTGTCCAAAAACATGCAACTTAAGTTAATTGACTAATCCAATTTGGCACCATAGACATGCTCCTAGTAAGTAGTTATCTTTTCATAGCAATCACTGTCCGTTCATTAACTACCCGCAGGGGAGTTCTCGAGATCTACCTGAGCTCAAACTCTCCTCTTGTCTTGCAAACGGGAGGGAGCCCCGGGCTCGAGGATCTTATGAGCTCAGGGCTCTCGCCTGGGACAGCATGCCAAACAAGCTTTATAATCTATCATCAGCTAAGTGTGAACTCTTGAAACACCACTGGAAATGGAAGGATTTACTGCTTTATTTTCACCATCCAGTGAAATCCTGTTGAGTAAACTCAAATCTGACTCTGCATATTCTCTTACTGAACATTAAGAAATAGATAGATCTTAGAAAAGCTAAAACAAAATGACTTGTAAGCTTTCTGTGCTGTACTTGAGCACTAATTCTGAAGAGTCTGAACAGTCTGAAAAGAGATTTGTCAATGAATGACCCCTGACCACATGTCATTCTGCTAATGTTTGGTTTTTCCATCTCTTCTCAGATGAAGAAAAAGTGGCCTTTGTGAACTGGGTCAATAAAGCCTTGGCAAACGATCCCGACTGCAAACATCTGATCCCGATGGACCCGGGGACTGATAGTTTATTCAAATCCGTGAAAGATGGAATTCTGCTGTGGTAATATACGATTAACTGGGCTGCCCTCTGTTTGCCATGCCGGTAAATATGCTTGGCTATCGTTTTTTTCTCGTTTAATTTTCTCTTTGTCGTCTCTATTTACAGTAAAATGATTAACCTGTCACAGCCAGACACCATCGATGAGCGGGTCATCAACAAGAAATGCACTCCATTCACAATGACTGTAAGCACTTTCACTTTATAAACCCAACAAAGATGTAAAAATAGAAATAAGTAACTAACAAGTAAATTGGTATTCAATTCCACAATGCAACTTTAATTATGATTAAGTCTCACATTATACTATTGAGGGTATTATTAAATGTACTGTTGAAGTTAAAATTATTGGCCTACCTGTGAATTTAGATTTCTTTGTCAAATATGTCCCAAATTATGTTTAACAGAGCAAGCAATTTTTCACAGTATTTTCACAGTATTTTCTATAATATAATTCTTCTGGAGAAAGTCTTTGTTTTATTTGGGCTAGAATAAAAGCAGTTTTAATTGTTAAAGTTATTTTAAGGTCAAGATTATCAGAATCAGAATCAGTTTTATTGCCAAGTGTGCTTCACACACAAGGAATTACCTTTGGCTACAGAAGCTTCCAGTGTACATAAAGTGACAAGTGACAACACAAAATAAATATGAAAAAAGACGATAGACATTAAAGAGAGATGCAGTCAGTCCAAAAAGATCTGGATGTTGAAATGTATGTACAGATTTGTTGAAAAATATACAGGTTATAAGGTGCTGCGTACAAATGCGTAAGGAGAAGTATTGCATTATATATTGTTATAAGGTGCTGTGTACAAATGCGTAAGGAGAAGTATTGCATGGTATATTGTTATAAGGTGCTGTGTACAAGTGCGTATGAGAAAGTATTGCACGTTTATTGCACAATAGGAAAAATATTAACTGTTCATGAGGAAGATGGCCTGAGGAAAGAAGTTTTCCTGTGTCTGTCTGTTTTTGTGCTCGGTGCTCTGTTGCTACGACCGGACGGTAACAGTTCAAACAGGAAGTGTGCTGGGTGTGAGGCGTCCAGGGTGATTTTGCGAGCCCTTTTACTCTCTCTAGAGAAGTACAGTTCTTGAAGTGTAGGAAGGGTAGTGCCAGTTATTCGTTCAGCAGTCCGGACTATTCGCTGAAGTCTCTGGAGGTCGGTTTTGGCAGCTGAGCTGAACCAGACGGTGATTGAAGTGCAGAGGAGCCCCCTTAAGCAATATCTTTTTGTTTACAGAACAGTGTAACCAGTGTACTTTATCATTGTGTAAATAGATATCTAATTATATTTTATATTTAGCAGTGTTTTGTGATCATTGCAGTAGAGCATTAATTGGGCCATAATAGTTAGCCCCGATAGGGCCTGAGCCGGACAGAATTCGGCCCGAGCCTACATTTGATTGACAGCTCTTTAAAAGCCCGAACCCATTTACAGCCTGACATTATTCAAATGTGCACATGCACACAGCTTTTTTTCTTTATTCATTGAATGAGTTGTTTATATGTGTTTTATTATAATTTATTCATAACAAACGTATAGGCCACTTTGGAACAAAGAAATAAAATAAGTCATTTCTATCATCGTAACATCTCAGCTCTCTAAATAGGCCTTGGTACATACACTTAGCCTTTAAATTGGCCAGCACACCAATAAAAATAAGTATTTCCTAACAAATTAAATTAAAATTTAATTAAAATTATGACAGGTATTTGGCAATAACGAAATTAAGATAAAGGCTCTGCGGGATTTGTTTCGCCACTTCTCTTCACAATCCAGCCTTAAGTTGATGGTTAAGCTGAATAATGCCAACATTAGCCTATATACTCTGTCTACATTATGCATTTTGGATTTAATTAATATTTAGTTATAATTTGAAAATCCTTTACTCACCAAGATTAGGCTACGTGTTTTTATGGAGTAACATTATTGAATCCAAACAGAAGAAAAAATATTATAGAAAATGCTGTGAAAAATTAATTACTCAAAACATAATTTGGGAAATATTTGACAAAGAAAAACAAATCACAGTAGGGCTAACAATTTTGACTTCAACTGTGTCTGTTATACAGAGTTGTTTGTGTTTCTCTACTAATGCAGGAGAATTTGATGTTGGCGCTCAACTCTGCCTCTGCTATCGGCTGTACGGTGGTCAACATCGACGCGCAGGACATGAAAGCAGGGACCCCTCACCTTGTGCTCGGCCTCCTGTGGCAAATCATAAAAATCGGCCTCTTCGCTGACATCGAGATCTCGCGCAATGAAGGTCATTACTTTACTCTAATAGCCTAAATTGATTTTCTTGTAATCACAGTGCTATCCAAATGGAGGCTCTAATTGCTGCCATAAATAAATAAAAGCACGTGTGTTCGTGAGTGACTGATTTACACCTCTTAAAAGCGTTCCAGTAACACGTGTCTGCGTTTTTATGTGGGTGTAGCGCTAATTGCTTTACTGGATGAGTCAGAAGAGCTGGACAGCCTTATGTCGATGTCCCCTGAGGACCTTTTGCTCCGGTGGGTCAACTATCACCTCAAAGCCGCTGGATGGAAACAGATCAGAAACTTCAGTGAAGATATCAAGGTAGCTTCCTTATCAGTCATGGTAATCAGTTGTGAATAATTGACATTTATGATTGACTGGAATTTACATGACAAATATATATTGATCTCTGCATGGAGCTCATTGTGCATATAAAAACCTCACTGGGTTGTTAAGTATTCAACAGGTCATGTTTTTACCTGGGAATAACAGGTAACACTTTATTTTGATGGTCCATTTGAGAATTAGTAGACTGTCTGCTTAATATCTGTTGATACTGACATTCAACAAACATTTAACTGACTATGAGAAACTTTGCAAGTACATGTCAACTAGGACTGCAAAATTGTCATATTGCGATCATTGAGGTCAATATTGCGATTGCGATTATAAATGGTATTGTAAGGCAACTTAATGGGTTTTTAAGAAAAATGCACACACATATTAGTAATAATGCTGAAGTGTGTGTTTGTTAAACTTAAAATTGTTATAAAATAAATATTTTTTACAAAATAAATATCTGCATTAATGTATACTTATTTTTATATACTTGCAATTATTAAATAAAATATAACAATATTTTATATGTATCACTTTGTATTATTATATATATATATATATATATATATATATATATATATATAT
>CAIGQQ010035826.1:7531535-7548338 GCA_903798035.1 Danio albolineatus | reverse complement strand
TAATAATAATAATAATAATAATAATAATAATAATAATAATAATAATATTAACTATTATTTTTACTATTATTAACATTGCTGCTACTGCTATAACTAATTTAAGTAATAATAATAATAACAACAATAGTAATAATAGTATAATTATTTTTATAATAATAATAACAAATACTGCTGCTGATAGAACTACTACTACTAGTAATAATAATAATAATAACTATTTTTTTTTTTACTACTACTACTACTACTACTACTATTACTATTATTAACAGTGCTGCTGCTATAACGAATAATAATAATAATAATAATAATAATAATAATAATAGTAATAATAATAATAATAATAATAAAATTAATAATAATAACAATACTGCTGCTGATACAACAACTACACATATTATTATTATTATTATTATTATTAGTAGTAGTAGTAGTAGTAGTAGTAGTATTGTTTATTATTATTATTATTATTATTATTATTAACAATAATGATAACAATACTGCAGCTACTATAACTAGTGTAGATTATTAGTAGTATTGTTTATTATTATTATTATTATTATTATTATTATTATTATTATTATTATTATTATTATTATTAATAATAATAATAATTATTGTAATAATAATAATAACATTAGGGGCGCCTTGGTGGCGTAGTGAGTAGCACGTTCGCCTCACAGCAAGAAGGTCGCTGGTTCGAGCCCCGGCTTGGTCAGTTGGCATTTCTGTGTGGAGTTTGCATGTTCTCCCCGTGGTTGCGTGGGTTTCCTCCGGGTGCTCCCGTTTACCCCACAGTCCAAAGACATGTGGTATAGGTGAATTGGGTAAGCTAAATTGTCCGTAGTGTATGAGTGTGAATGTGTGTGTATGGATGTTTCCCAGAGATGGGTTGCGGCTGGAAAGGCATCCGCTGCATAAAAAAAATATGCTGGATAAGTTGGCGGTTCATTCCGCTGTGGCGACCCCGGATTAATAAGGGGTTTTAGCCGACAAGAAAATGAATGAATGAATAATAACATTTTAGCAATACTACTGCTACTGGTATGACTAATATAAATAGTAATTAGTTAATTAGTTACAATAAATAGTTAGTTAGTTAGTTAGTTAGTTAGTTAGTTTAACTAAATTTATAGTGCCAGAAAGTCCATGAACAACTTGCAAAAAATGTTTGCATTGTCACATCTGTGAGCAACAGGGGGCGCTGTGGTTTACTGCACATATAATGACTTTTCATCTGTCAGAGGGTCACTAGTGCGTGTGCGCATGTTTTAGAGACTCACGTGTGACAGCAGAAAATGTGGGTAATTAAGTTAATCTCTGTCTGTTTATCTAATTTCTGTCCTGCTAAACCGATTGTCCCATTTTCTCCTCCATTCTGTGTCTGTATGCCATCAAACTGATACAGAATTGCCAGAATCCACTTACAGTAAATGTTTTTTTTTCTTCATTTACATTGCAAAGAGAGATAAATGATTATTTTAAAACAATGCTCCTAACACAATGCTTTTAATTCAGCCTGCAGTGTGAGCCTCTTCATTAAAACTGAGAATGTTTTTTAGTTCGGACGTTTTGCTAAATTTATGTAACAGGATGTCCGTCATGTTAACATTTTCGATATTGTTCTATATTTAAACACATAAAAGTGTTAATAATCGATAATAATTCTGACTTCAACTGTATATATCAATGTCAGTACATTCTGCAATGCTAATAGGCTGTATATAAAGTAGAAGCCCTAAAGCTATGGCAGCAAAAATAACCTGTTTATTTGAGTAAGAGGGTGGACAGTTTTTTGGTGAACTTATAACACAAGGTCAATTTAAACATGGGCATCCATTGAAAATAATTCGAAAAATACGCTACATTTAAAGTGGATAATGATCCTCGAAATAAATAGCATGCACAACACAATGGAGTGATATTAATAATTGATCTCTGTCTCCTGGGACAGGGGAAACGAGAGAGGACAGAACATTCAGAAACTGGATGAATTCTCTGGGAGTCTCTCCATATGTCAATCACCTGTACAGGTAATACAGACGTTTACTGTAATTGCTTCTCCTTTTTTTATTATGACAACATACTGTAAAAATGCCGGGCCATTTAAACTAAAGTTTAAACTAAGAATATACACTACCTGACAAAAGTCTTATAGCCTATGCAAGTTTTAAGAACAAAAAATAATAACTTGACCTTCTAGTTGATCATTTGGTCGCTTGTTTTCTGACACAAAGCTTACTTTAAAGGGCCATGAAACACCAAAACACATTTTTTGAGCTGTTGACAGTCATATATGTGTCCCACGCTGCTCTAAATACTATTAGGACACATATAATTGACTAAAAAGTGAAAATTGGTTGTTTTTGCGTTATTTCAAGCAAATTCGTTCTTCCGGTTTGAACCAAATTTTTGAAGTTGCGTCACGCCGATGAGATCCTTGCGTATATTCCAGCGTGGAGAGTGGACGTCTGTCCCGGCCAGAACGTTCAGAGTGTTCGGCATTAATTCATGAGATAGACTTGGTTCAAACCAACCAGAGCGCTCTATTGTGTAAGCGGCGCAGCTTCATTAATATTCATGATCGCTTCGAAGATTGTACCTTACAGCAGTTGCGGAAGACGCATCAAGCGCGAGTGATTTACGTGCTAAGTCAATTCAAAGGCGCGAATAGGCATCCTGCAACGCGTTACGAGCGAATGGCGCCGCACGTTTGACGTGCTTAACGCCGCAATTCGCGCGAATCGCTTCAGTTTGAAAATGAAATGAAAATGAGCTTCAGCGGACGTTCACGCTACGTTAACCAATCAGGAGCTTGCTCTTGTGGGGGTGTGATTATGACGTAGCGCCGGTTGTTGGTGTCCTGAGGGGAAACTCGGCTCGGCTCAGTCAGAAGCACCGCTGAACGCTTCCATCATCCAGGTTCAGTTTCTGGAGGAGTTTATGAACTCATAGAGCTCCGTGCACCTCTGAAATAATCTAGTGGACTCAGATACAGCTCCAAACGAATCGACGCTGTTTTTCAGCCTTCATAAAGCACATAAACACAGTTATTCTCTCTATAAAACACCTGTTAGCCATTTAGCAATAAAGCTACAGTCACCAAGCCATAGACAGAAGCCCTGCCCATCACGTGAATCCGAAAATAAAGAGAAAGTGCCGTTAAAGTCAACAAATTAATAATTTGCCAAATAATTCGATTACTGATGTCCATGTATACACAGTCTGTGTGAAAATGAGCGCGTGCACAAATGGAAACTCCCATTTTTATGCAAAACCTTCCCTCTTTCCCCTTCCCCGACACTCCTACCTAAACAGAGCTGGACACGCCCACTTTACTGAGCTTTTCCAAACTAGAGGTGTGAAAACACCACGCTGAGACTGGGGGGTTTCGTGGCCCTTTAATGTGCAGTTAGCAGATCTATTTTCTAATTTCTCTGTTCAAACTATTTAGAATGTTTAAAGTGGCTAATAAATAATAATAATTATAATAAATATTCATAATAGTAAGAATTAATCCGCAACGTTTTTGAACTGCGTATTTCAGTACTGGTCATTATGGTGGTACTTGGAGAGATAATGTTTTTCTGAGGTGGTAATTGGTGAAAAAAGTTTGAGGACCACTGATCTAGTGGACTCTGACATGGCGCCGAATGAATCTACGCTGTTTTTCAGCCTTCCTAAAGCACGTAAAACACAGCTTCTATCTCAATAAAATCCATGTTAGCCATTTAGCAACAAAGCTAGAGTCATCCTGCATAAAGAAGCACATGATGCTAATCTGTATCTATTGTGACTTGAATTTGACATGCGAATGAAGCGAATTTGATGCGCGAATGAAGCGAGTAAACTCAAAATGTTCATGCGTCTATGTACAGTATATGCGGATTGCGTGATATATTCTCGCATGCAACGTCTGGTGTGAACACAGCATTATTGTACAATATTTCAATTTTAGATTTTTAATTTAAGAATTTCTTCGGGGTTTTTTTTGATGTTGTTGTTCTTTTTTTGACGGTCGAGTACAAAACCATAAACAAGTGTAATTTCAAGTTTAATTTAAGCAACTTTCATTTCATTTTAATTTAAAGAACTTTCAAGAAGTGTGGGAAGCCTGCTTTTAGGTTCAGAAGAAGAAAATAAAGGTTTGAAACTAACAAACAGAGTAAATATTGAGTAAATTCTCATTTTGGGGTAAACAATTTCTTTAAATAGCAGAGCATACGCCTTGTTTAGCTGTTGTTGAGTGGCTCTGAAGAAACTTGCTGACAAATCGCTGGTGTTGTCAACCTTTAAACACAGTTCATCTTGATTCATTGTCTTAAGCATAAAACATTACAACCAAAAGAGTAAAGTTCATCCCGATCATTCTTTTCTCCAGTGATCTGCACGACGGCCTCATCATTCTTCAGTTATATGAGAGAATCCAGATACCCGTTGACTGGCCCAGAGTCAACAAACCTCCCTATCCTGTACTCGGCTCCAACATGAAGAAGGTTTGCCTTTCGACAAGCTAAAAGTATAAAGAAGCTAATAGCTGAGATCACCTTCAAGTCACTTTCCATTCCACAGAACTTTAGTCAGTGAAATATATGTTTCTGACAGAAGATTAAAGTAAAAATATGCCCAGATATCTTGAATTCCTGTATCTGCTAAATTGATTAGCGCAGCTCCCTCAGGCTAGCGGCTAACTCGTTTGGAATTCCAAACGCAGGCTTTATTCATCAAAAATGCTAGTTGTGTATGGAACGCTGCAGTAGATGGAGTTGAATTATACATGTCATGTTAATGCGGCTGACATATGTTTGTTTTGTAGCTTGAGAATTGCAATTATGCGGTCGCGCTGGGCAAAAAGGAAGCAAAGTTTTCCTTGGTAGGAATCGGCGGCGAGAATATCAATGAGGGAAGCCCCATGCACACGCTGGCACTGGTCTGGCAACTAATGAGAAGGTACTATATCTATATATGATGTTGCTTTCAGTACACAAGCATGCCAGATCGTGACTGTTTTACATTTTGGTAAATTTGAGGGGGGAAAATGTATATATATATATATATATATATATATATATATATATATATATATTGATGTCTAAAATCTAATATACAAGTTGGTTTAATGGAAATGTACCTAAAAAATTACTTTTGCTGCTTGTTTAAACTACTTATTTAAAATGAGTTGAAACAACACAACTCTTAAGTTTTTTTTTTAGGCCAACTTAACTGTTTTATGTTCAATCCACTTAAATTTGTAAAAAGATTAAGTTAATTTTAATTGATTTGTTTCGCGACAACATTAAGAAATTTGTGGAACCCTTCATTTTTACAGTGTGCTTTTTTTAGTAACAATTAAGTTGTCCCAAGAAAACTTGAACATGGATTTGAAAATGCTAATTTGTAAAATATAATGTTTGCACACGGGTCATGTGCATCATAACCCAAGTGGGGAAAAGGTAACGTGAAAATTAGTGAAACTCTGAAATGATGGACTCAAAAATTGACATTTGCTGTTTAAAAATGAGTTGAATCAACACAATTCTTAAGTTTTTTAGGACTAAACTGTTTTATGTTCAATCCACTTAAATTTGTAAAAACAACTAAGTTGACTTAATGATGTTTTATTGACAACATGAAGGAATTGTCTGGAACCCTTCAATTTTACAGTGTGCTTTTTAGTCATCCCAGGAAAACTTAAGAATTGTGTTGTTTCAACTCATTTTAAATAAGTAGTTTGAATAAGCAGCGAACATCATTTTTTGAGTGTACAAAAAATCATTTATGAGTTTGAAAATGCTCATTTGTAAAATATAATGTTTGCACATGGGTCTGACTTTAAAATGATGACATCATGACCCAAATGGGGAAAAGGTAATGTGAAAATTAGTGAAACTCTGAAATGATGGACTCAAAAATTGACGTTTGCTGTTTTAAAATGAGTTGAATCAACACAATTCTCAAGTTTATTAGGCCAACTAAACTGTTTTATGTTCAATCTATGTAAATTTCTAAAAACAACTAAAATGAGAAAAACAATGTTTTAAAGTGAGTTGAAATTACACAATTCTTGTTTTTTGGGACAACTTAATTGTTTTACGTTTAAATTGGAGACTGGTTTGTGCTCCTGAGTAAATGTATTTATTTTTTAACATTAATAATGTCTTTAATGTCACCCTCGATAAAAAAAAATAATTAATTAATTTCTAAAAATCTAACTGACTGTTCTGGATATAATAACGTTTTGGATATAAATGTCTATGTAAATATGTGTGTGTGTGTGTGTGTGTGTGTCTCATTAATTTCTTTCTTTCTTATAAACAATAACCCTCACAGGTACACACTGAAGGTTCTGTCTGATCTTGGGGATGGGGAAAAAGTCAGTGACCAAATAATAATCAACTGGGTGAACAGCACCCTGAAACAAGGCAATAAAAACTCCTCTATTAGCAGCTTCAAGGTGAATCCCATATTTACAGTCAGACTTGCTTTCCTAATGTGCCATAACACAAATGAATTCATGCTGGGATTCACATGATATCATATTAAAAAATACTATTTATAAATATAAAAATGCATTATTACAGGACAAATCAATCAGCACAAGCCTGCCAGTGATTGATCTGATCGACACCATTGTGCCCAAAGCCATTAAATACGAGATGGTGAAGAGCGGCGACATGACGGCAGAGGACAAGCTAAACAATGCAAAGTAAGTTCCCTCACATAAATTACCCCCGATACGCATCTGACGCCAAATTGCCTGCTGTCTCGCCACCAGCAACTGTCTCCCTATCTCTGTTTCCCACTCGCAGATATGCAATCTCTGTGGCGCGAAAAATAGGAGTCAAGGTGTACGCCCTGCCCGATGACCTTGTGGAGGTCAAACCCAAGATGGTGATGACGGTGTTCGCGTGCCTTATGGGAAGAGGCTTGAAGAAAGTCGACGGCTGACCTTTATGAAGGACTCTTGTCAGAAACACACAACCCTCACTTTGCACTTTTGCTTCTCCTGACTTCCATTTACTGCTTTAAAGTAAATATGTTGTTTTCAGATCAACGTAGAGTGGAGATACAGTTTAGAGAACCATTTGATTTTGCTAGATTTCATTCATAATTTGAAGGACTATTAGTTTTGGTTGAATCATGCTACTAATAAACATTTGCGTTCACTCTGCCATATACCGTTGTAGTCAGAATTATTAGCTCTTTTGAATTATTAGCCACCTCTGTATTTTTTTTTTAACAAAAACAATATTTTTTTTACAACTCAGGCTCATTCTAAAAACATACCGCTATATAAACTTCTGGAGAACGCCAAATATGTCCCAGCAGGTACGTTTTTTTTAAAGTTCTTGTTTTCTCGAATCCACCAGAGGCTGCTGTGTACGCTTTTTCGGATCTCAAATTTCTCTCACGAGTCCATTTGCACCTGCTGTTCTTACGTAAACACACCAGAGGCCGCTGTTGACTGATTGAATGACTGGCCGACCGATCGACTGACCCACCCTCCTCCTTCCCTAAACCCAACCAATAGTGTTTTCAAAAGCACCGATTGACCCATCACGTCATGACCCAAATGGGGAAAAGGTAATGTGAAAATTAGTGAAACTTTAAATGATGGACTCAAAAATGTATGTTTGCTGTTTTAAAATGAGTTGAAACAAAACATTTCTTGATTTTTAGGGGACAACTTAATTGTTTTACGATTAAAATACTTTTAAATTTGTAAAAACTATTAAGTTAACTTAATTCCTTCATGTTGTCCCAACACAAATCGATGGTTAACGATTGTTTCTATTTTTTGTTTGTTTGTTTTTTTACAAATTTATATGGATTGAACATAAAACAATTAAGTTGTACCCAAAAAATCAACTCATTTGAATTAAGTAGTTTGAATAAGCAGCAAACTTCATTTTTTGAGTGTACGGGAAAATCCTGTATGAATTTGCACATGGGTCTGACTTTTAAATGATGACATCATGACCCAAATGAGGGAAAAGGTTATAAAAGAATAGATACTAAAAATAAATTCTCTTTAGGCGCCCCGATGCCGTAGTGAGTAGCACGTTCGCCTCACAGCAAGAAGGTCGCTGGTTCGAGCCTCGGCTGGGTCAGTTGGCATTTCTGTGTGGAGTTTGTATGTTCTCCTCGTGGTCGCATGGGTTTCCACCGGGCGTTCCGGTTTCCCCCACAAGTCCAAAGACATGTGGTATAGGTGAATTGGGTAGGCTAAATTGTCCGTAGTGTATGAGTGTGAATGGATGTTTCCCAGAGATGGGTTGCAGCTGGAAGGGCATCCGCTGCGTAAAACAAATGCTGGATAAGTTGGCGGCTCATTCCGCTCTTTTAAAATGAGCTGAAACAACACAATTCTTGATTTTTGTTTTGGGAAAACTTAATTGTTTCCTGTTCAATCCACTTACATTTGTAAAATACTAATAAGTTAACTTAATTCCTTTGTGTTGTCCCAACACAAATCGACTGTTTTTTAAAGTGTAGTCCACTAGTTAATGCTCAATCATTGTGAAAACTCCGGGGTAGTGTGTACGGATGGCGTAACCGTAGCAAAACTAAAACGAAAACGCATTAGTGTAAACGGGGTCTAGGTAGTGATCTCAAAATTTAGGAAATTTGGTTCTCTAATTTTGGTCTCCACTGTAGATATAGCCTCACTCACCAACACTGTGTTTCTCAACCACCAGCACTGCATGTGTTGGATGTCTCCTTCGTCTGTCACACCCATTACAGGTATTTCAGTCTCTGCTAACCAGCTGATGATCTGAATCAGGTGTGTTTGGTTAAGGAGACATGGAAAACGGGCAGAGTTGGTGGTCGTCCAGGAACGTGGTTGAGAAACACTGCTTTAAGGAAATACTTTTATATATAAATGTTTCCTCAGACATTTATCTTTCATGACGACCTTCTATTTAGGGCTTAGTTCATCCAAAAATTCGAATCACTCACCCACATGTCGTTCTGAGACCTTTGTTCATCTCCAGAACACAACTTAAGATATTTTAGATGAAATCTTAGCACTTTCTAAACATCTGTAGACAATTTTTTGGTGCACAAAAGTGTTCTTGGTTCTTCATATGATTACAGTTGAACTGCTGAAGTCACATGGATGGTTCTGAGTTTTCGGTTCCTTTTCTGGACTTTGAACATCTCAGGACCCTTTCTGTGTCTATGGAGGATGAGGGAGCTCTCTGTCTTCATCTAAATATCTAAATTTGTGTTCTGAAGATGAAGGTCTGAGTGGATTGAAACGACATTAGTGTGAGTAATTAATGACTTAATCATTTTTGGGTGAACTAACCCTTTAGGCGCATCTAAAATTAGTACAAGCTAATATATAAGATTATTCAAAGGCAGTGCCTGTTTTCTTCAAAACTGTGACTCTTTTTTCCCCCATTTCTCATTAAAATGATTCTTTTGAGCCAGATTGTAAATAGTTTGATGTTTTTTAATGATACGTAAATAAAGATGCCCACCATAAATATCTGAGCCATGCAGATCTGCGCATTCATTCAGTATGATGAGCTTAGATTCGTCTGGCAACCTGTTCTGGCTTACAAATGAACATGTTGGATGTCAGATTTTTGACACAAAAGTAAAAATGTGAAGAATTATTCATTTCAGTGTGAGTGTATATTAGTTAAGGACACCGAATATAAAGTGGGACCCAATATTTGGCCAAGAAATAATAAAAAATCTGCAATCAGAGGGTTAAAATATCACAATATTGAGAAAATCACCTTTAAATTTGTTCAAATTAAGTTCTTAGCAGTGCACATTATCAATCACAAACTGATTATGATGTATTTGCAGTAGGAAATGTACAAAATATCTTCACTAAACATGATATTTACTTAATATTCTAATGATTTTTGGCATAAAAGTAAAATTGTGAAGAATTATTAAAAAAAAATTTTTGGCCAAAAAAAAAAAAAAAATCTAAACATTGAGAAAATTACTTTTAAATTAGTCAGCGCACATTAGCAGTGCACATTACACTGAACATGATCTTTATTGTGAAATTTACACTGAACAAGATCTTTACTTAATATTCAAATAATTTTTGACATGATATCAATCATTTTGACTCATACAATGTATTTTGGGCTATCCTGGCTGATATTGTGGTCCAAATTGTGAGTAAAAAAAACCAAAATGTAAGTCATTTTTGCATTCAGAATAGATAAAAGTGACAATTAAAGGCCTACATGATTTAACAGCGACTATTATAAAAGCCTTTGCCTCATATTTACACTCACTTCTGCCACTGTCGAGTGAGAGCAGCTCTTCTCTAGAGGCAGTTTCTTTCATTGCCAGTGTAAAAATCCAGATGTGTGGAAGTAATGTATGTGGGATCATTTCAGCTGAGCTGAGCATTTCCCTTTGACAATTGTACCATCACGTAAAGCTATGCTCGGTTTCACCCGTGAGAATAAATGAAGCCTACTCCAGGCACAGTGAATTCACTTAACAATGTGCCTCATTCTCTGTACTGCATTATATTACCGCTCTGAAACTCGAGCAGATCTCAGGATTTGAATGAGCCCCAGAAAAAAGGGATATTTGCAATTGCTGCCCAGTTCCAACACTGATAATCTAGTTTAAACCCTTGTGAAATAGAAGTGTGCACTTTACTGATTATATAATATTAAAAAGACACTCGTGTGCACTTTTTATGCCCACTTTATAACACTTTCTGTTTCAAACTGCCTTTGTAACAATGCACAGTAAAATAAGTAGTGTCCATTTAACACTTAAGGTGTTGATTTTGACACTAGTGAAGATCATATATGGTTCCAATCTATCAAGTGTTAAAACTACACTGTGTAGTGTTAAATTTGCACTGTAATACTGGCACTCTAAAGTGCTGAATAAATATACTGACAGTGTAGAATGTTACACATACTATAGTTACCGAAGTGTTACACTTAAGCCTAGTTTATACTCGATGCGTCCGCTAGTTCGCTTGAGTGAAATATGACGTCATCGTGGAGTTTGCGGATGTTCGCTTTGGGTGCGCGCGACATGATTTCGGCTGGTGGAGTGCATGGTATTTTTTGAGACTTGAGCGAACAGCGCGCGCGGCGCCCCGCCTGGTTTGAGTTGAATATGAAACACTTTGAAGAGATTTTGTCTGAAACAGGTACGAATGTACAGACATATTCATGATCAGTGATCATAGAGATAACAAGATGATCAATAATTCTTGGCAAGAAATTGCAATAGCAGTGAGAAAGGAGGAAAGTTTTTGTTAAAAGGTTTAGAAAAATCTGAGGGATGAGTTTATTAAAGAGGCCAATGAAGACCCAATTGTACACAATTACAGAATAGGTTTTTCCACCACTCATAGGTTTAACACTGATGTATATATTACAATTGAATTAAAAACAATTTAATAGTTACAAAACTATAATGAAGTACCAAATTATTTCTTTGATAACTGGATAGGAATATTTGAACCAATCGGTTTACAACATGATGCCGTTTTTCTAGGCTTTATGGTGATGATGGTCAGGAATGTTGGATTATTATTACCTTTTTAGCATGAGAAGACGATAGAAACTACCCAGACAGTAATCTGTGAATTGTGGAGCAGCTAAATTAAAAAAACAAAAAAAAAAAAAACATCTGTATTATTTAGTAAGTGTCCTTTTTGCTTTTATTCTTGCCGTAATAAAAAAATATATGTTTGTTGAGGAACCTGTGTTCTGTTGTCATTCATATTTTAATACACTTTAATAGGTAAAACTGTCCGAGATATGAACAAAAGCAAGTGATGCATCAAAGTTTGATTTAAAAAAATCTTGAATGGTTCCAAAAATCTTTATAATCATTAAGATAATTTATAAAAATAATAAAAAACAACTAGTTTAATAAACATCAATAATATAAATGATATGACGTAGTTCCTGAAACTTTCTACTTCTCTGTTTATCTGTCTGACTTTACGGTCAGTTTCTTTTGACCGCCCACTGTCATTTTAAAGAATATCACAACGGCCAACGTGGCGAGTATAAAAGCCTCGTCCGTTTTGCGAGACGCGCGATGCGGCGCCAGGTGAAAGTATAAATCCAGCTTTAGGGGCAGTTAACACCCACGAGTGTTGTGATTACGCTACAATTTTCATCAAGAAAGTATTTCTATCAGTGTAACATTAATATTTACACTGAGCTGTGGTGTATGTCGAACATATCGCAATCTTTTTCACTTGTAGTGTCAAAGGAAAATCACATCATATTGCACCCTGCAACCACACTGTTAACAGGCTGTCGTTAACACTGTATATTGTTAGTTTAACATTTTTGGAGTTATTGACATGTAACAATGCATTTTTTACACTGTTGATTTTACTGTGTGCAAAATAACATTTATTTTATAAGTTAATACCTCAGGGTGTCATCACAACATGTGCAAATGTACATTAATCTATAATAAAAATGGTATTAACTTATAAAATAAATGTTATTTTGCACACAGTAAAATCAACAATGTAAAAAAATCAGTGTTACATGTCAATAACTCCAAAAATGTTAAACTAACAATATACAGTGTTAACGACAGCCTGTTAACAGTGTGGTTGCAGGGTGCAATATGATGTGATTTTCCTTTGACACTACAAGTGAAAAAGATTGCGATATGTTCGACATACACCACAGCTAAGTGTAAATATTAATGTTACACTGATAGGAGTACTTTTTGGTGACAATTGTAGTGTAATAACACTCGTGGGTGTTAAATGCCCCTAAAGCTGGATTTATACTTTCGCCTGGCGCCACATCGCATGCCTCCGCTGAGTGCGTGCGCACCTAGCGAAACAGACGAGGCTTTTATACTCGCCACGTCCGCCGTTGTGATATTCTTTAAAACGACAGGAGGCGGTCAAAAGAAACTGACCGTAAAGTCAGACAGATAAACAGAGATGTAGAAAGTTTAAGCAGCGGATGCCCTTCCAGCCACAACCCATCTCTGGGAAACATCCATACATTCTCATTCACACACATACACTACGGACAATTTAGCTTACCCAATTCACCTGTATCGCAGGAAACGGAAACCCACGCAACCACGGGGAGAACATGCAAACTCCCCACAGAAATGCCAACTGGCCCAGCAGAGGCTCGAACCAGCGACCTTCTTGCTATTAGTGAAATAAATGACCAAAATACCAAATAATACCTGCCATGAGCATAACCGCATTCACCATCTGGAGGCGCTATAATCACTCTCGTAGGAGAATTTTGCTTCGACAGTCCAAAATAAATAAAGTAATCCAATATGGGCGCCCGATAGCTCCGCCCCTTCCGCTACGTGCGCAAAGCTGCGGTCGATGAGTGTGTGAAGTGTCCATCATTACACACTTCTGTTTACCAGTTGAACGAGTGCATCATCAGGGTAATTAAAGTGCACTTATAATTTTTAGAGTTTTCAGTGTGAACGCACTACTTACACTATTTATACTACAAAATGGCGTAGAATAGTGCATAAGTATGCGATTTGGGACGCACCTTATGACTTCGGACATACTGCTCAGCTCGCATATTGTTTTTAGCGTACCATATAGTATGGAAGTATGTGGTTTCGGACGTAGCCACTGACTCAATCAATCCCACGATGCACTGATGTACACTCAACGGCTAGTGAATACCCATAATGTAATGAGAGTTTGCGCGACGAATGATTTTCTTCATCTGACCACAAGATGGCGATCACATCACAATCCTGTCTGTGTAAGTTTCTAAATAAATTGTTAAATTAACATTTGTACACGACTAAAATCAAACACTTCACTAACAGACAAAACGGCATCCCTTCAGTGCACTATATCAGTATACTAATGCAGGGAATACTGAATGAGGGTATTTCGGATACAGCCAAGAATTCAGGTAGTATCCGCAGCTGACATATACATTCATTTATTTTCTTGTCGGCTTAGTCCCTTTATTAATCCGGGGTCACCACAGCGGAATGAACCGCCAACTTATCCAGCATTTGTTTTACGCAGCGAATGCCCTTACAGCCACAACCCATCTCTGGGAAACATCCACACATTCTCATTCACACATACACTACGGACAATTTAGCTTACCCAATTCACCTGTACCGCATATCTTTGGACTTGTGGGGGAAACCGGAGCACCCGGAGGAAACCCACGCAACCACGGGGAGAACATGCAAACTCCACACAGAAATGCCAACTGACCCAGCCGAGGCTCGAACCAGCAACCTTCTTGCTGTGAGGCGAACGTGCTACTCACTACGTGCTACCCACTACACAGTGGCGCCCAACCTGACATATACAATAGTACCATTTTCCCAGTGCACTTCATTTCATTTTGTCATCTTCAATCTTTGCTCACTCTTTACAACACTAGATAGATTAGATAAATATCAGATTTAAAGGCCAACATGTTCGCATCTCCTGGGACGTAAATGCCACCACCATCCAGCTACTGTAAATCACAGTGTTTGTGCTATAGTTCACTAGACAATATATGAAGGAAAAGTGTTCAGTACATAGATTAGAAAAAGCCACTGATTCATCTGGTTAAAGATATTTTTGATGTACTAATGGGGGTGCAGAAAAGGTTAGAATTCTTACACTGTCTGTCCTGACTACATGCGACATGCAGTACAAGGTATGTTTTCCGTGTTCAAAGGAGGTTTTTTTCCCAACCATCTGCGACAGCGATATGTGGCATTTCTATTTCTGTGATGCCACGGCTAGACAACAGCATAAACTACAATGACAATGATCACCTCAGGTACTGATTATGTGCTTTATTTTGTGTTAAATGCTACTAATGTGAGTTCGAATACCATTTTACGTGACATTTATTAGCATGTTGCCCGTTCACCTCCCGTTCACCCCCAGAGGCCACCCCGAAATGAGTTTGCTGTTGATATTATTATTTATTGAAATGTACTTACGTAAATTCACAACATTTCAATAAATGAATCAATAAAATGCTGCCACTAAATTATTGTGGATGGATTGGCGCCACCGATGTAGTTGATTCACTGCCCCTCCACCTCCCCGATCATCGTTGACAGCATGCGCACACCTTCAACAGACAGCAATGGCAATTTTTTAAAGAAACAACAACGGGTTTGTATGTCAGTCGTTTATGTCTTCACTTATGTTAATTTGTAAACAAAGGTTCAGTGGCGGAACCAGGCCTCACTTTGTCTCCTTAACCAATCACCTACTCGCTTAAACTTATTTAAGGAAGACCATTCCTCTAGCACTGTTCTTCTCGTTCTCTTTGAACCCACCCTCCCTCCCTTTATTTCCTCGCTTCCCATTCACAATCCTATAACCCTCTTCACTCCTACATGTAGGTTGAATTGGGGGGTCCAATCACTCTGCCAAAATATCACAAGAGACAGTACCCCCACTCTGAGTTTCTGGGCATAGATGGACACCTAATCAACCTACCAGCCTATTCACCAGTCATCCTCCTACTCCCCTTTCTCTTTGTCCCACCGTTCTTTTACCATCACTTTCATACCTACAGTAAAGTCTAGCTCAAAGTCTGGCGTGGCCCATGCAGGTGAATATAAAAATAAAACGGGGAAGAACACGCCACAAACTTTTCTGTATATGTTCCAGTATTATGTCATGCCTGGGCTCTCTCAGGAGGGCAAAAGATCGCAGGATTTATCAAACACATTTATTTATTTATTTATAAACACTCAGTTGGAAGACACAGGAACCACAGGAGACTCAGAAACAACATGGGGTGTAGACAGACATAACCAAGAGAGTACCAGACAATGACTAAACCAAACTAAGGGGTATAAATAGTACACAAGGACATAAGGACACTGATGATACACAGAGGATGAACACAGCGGAAACTGATGAACATAATGAAACGGCGGGAAACAGAACAAAGGAGAACATGGGGAAGGTCACATGATGAAAACACTGGGGCCTAACAGTTCATTTGTCTGTTTAATTGATTCATTCATTCATTTTCTTTTCGGCTTAGTCCCTTTATTAATCCGGGGTTGCCACAGCGGAATGAACCACCAACTTATCCAGCATTTGTTTTACGCAGCGGATGCCCTTCCAGCCACAACCCATCTCTGGGAAACATCCATACATTCTCATTCACACTCATACACTACGGACAATTTAGCTTACCCAATTCACCTGTACCGCGTATCTTTGGACTGTGGGGGAAACCGGAGCACCTGGAGGAAACCCACGCGAACCACAGGGAGAACATGCAAACTCCACACAGAAATGCCAACTGACCCAGCCAAGGCTCGAACCAGCGACCTTCTTGCTGTGAGGCAACAGCACTATTTACTGCGCCACCGTGTCGCCCTGATTCATTCATAATTCTTCATTAATTTTAGACATGGCATGTACTGTGTTCTGTACGATAAAAGTATATGAAAAAAATACTTTTTTAACTAAATATTGATTTTCACTTAGTTTGCACATTCATTCATTCATTCATTTTCTTTTCAGCTTAGTCCCTTTATTAATCCGGGGTCGCCACAGCGGAATGAACCGCCAACTTATCCGGCATTTGTTTTACGCAGCGGATGCCCTTCCAGCCACAACCCATCTCTGGGAAACACATCCATACATACACATACACTATGGACAATTTAGCTTACCCAATTCACCTGTACCGCATGTCTTTGGACTGTGGGGGAAACCGGAGCACCCGGAGGAAACCCACGCAACCACGGGGAGAACATGCAAACTCCACACAGAAATGCCAACTGGCCCAGCCGGGGATCGAACCAGCGACCTTCTTGCTGTGAGGCGAACGTGCT
>CAIGQQ010035826.1:7513807-7531135 GCA_903798035.1 Danio albolineatus | reverse complement strand
GCTGCACTTCAAACCAGTGTTGGTGGTGGCTGGACTGTGCAGCGGCTAAGCTCGGCTCCCCATGCAGATCTGTCGTTTGCTAGATCTTTAAAGATTTGATTTAGCTACTATGTGCTAAAGCTATTGAAGTCAGATTTCTATTTTTAGATAACTTGTTAACATCTAATAATTCACCCAAAGAGAAGCGAGTCTAGTTGATTTGTTTTTTCGTTAGTGGTGGGCAAAGCGAGGCTTCATGAAACACTGAAACAGTCGAAGCAAATGTGTCGAAGCTTTGAAACCCCACTCTACGATGACATCTAATGTCATTTTCTATGTATTGCACTGGAACAGCTTCAGTAAAGAACCAGTTGAGCAAATTAGGGTGTTAAGCCCCACTTTGCACTGTTGGATCTCCAGGTGATTTAGTGGAGTGGATAGGTTTCCTGACAACCACGCATGTATAGTGGGTTCGAATCCAGGCTGTTATAATCATTTTGAACTCCTTTAATATCAGTTTGAATTGCTCTGTTCTTGTATTGTTTTGTTTCAACATTGGTCTGACATCCGAATAAACACATTGTGAATAAATATGTCTTGTTTTGGTCATAAAACAGGGTTGTTGCTAGATCACCTACGGCTGTGGCCAGAAGTTAACAATAATTATTTATTAATTTCAAAAAACTGACTATTCATTGTATGTTTTTAATGTTTACCCTAAACCCATTCATCACAGTACTGTAAAAATAATATTGTTGTAGTGTTACGAAAATGATCCTATATCGATGGCGTATCTGCAGCTGTATCCTATCCAAACTACACCATAAAACAGTAACATGATTAAAATACATAAAACCATGATTTCGGAGTGTTTGTACAAGTCGGGATTCGAACCCAAAAGTCATTTGAAGCACAGTAGCAACGTGCACACGCACAGTCCACCAGGCCATATGAGACAAAAGATTATTTTGACCCTGTCAGTCAAATGGGGATTCGCCAGGTCTCGAAGTGCTTCTGAACTGATCGATGCTTTGAATCACTTAAGTCACGTGACCTGGTGTTTCGAAACACTTAGTCACGTGACATAGGTGTTTCGGATCCTGCTTCGGTGCAGTGTTTCAAAACACTTGCGCTTCGGGCACTCGACACTGTGTTGCAACGTCAGTTTCACGTCAGCCATCCCTATATTTTGTTTATTTTGAGGGTTAGGAAGGTGGGTGCCATTTTGTTTTGAATCAGTTTTCTCCTGTTTATGTTAGTAAAGGGAGTTAGTTTGTGTGTGTGTTTTTTTGTTGTTGTTGTTTTATTTATTATTATTATTATTTTATATATTTATTTTTTCTTGTATTTTTGTTCCTCTTTATTTCAGCTTTTATTTCAAGATATTATATTAGGAGTTAGCTTGGTGTTTTGTGTGTGTGTGTTTTGTTGTTTCGGCCTTGCCCCCTTCTGAATTAATACCGTTTTCTTTGTTATATTTTGATATGTAAATAAACTTCTTTTTTTCTTGATTTGATCTTGTTGTGTTAAGTTTCTAGCCATTCTGTTTGAGGAAAGGAGTTCTCTCTCTCTCACACAGCTACATTACACATCAACTAAAGTTTTAAAATATTATATTGTAGTGGACCACCCCTTTAAACATTTTAATTATACATACACCATATATTTAAAGTCTAAACAACTACATTCTTGCTTTTTAAAAGTCTTAAATCTTCCGTTTATGACACAAACGCAGTAGTATTTGTACCTGACACTCACTTTCAAGAATGCTGCAGAATGTTGCAAGTTATTCTGGAAGAATATCACGTTTAAAGTTCTCTCAGCCAATCAGATTTGAGAACCAGAACAAACTTTGTACATATAACAAGTAGATTTAACCAATCATTGCTTTCTAGCGTTCATTTTCTGTCTGAAATTATATGTTCTACTTGTCTGAGAATCTACGTATCTGCATACTTCATACATTAACAGGAGGGCAGGCAAGAATAGAAGGCAAAATAGTATCTCCTGAACCAAAAACATCTGATTCAATTTTCCCATTGCATAAGTGCATCAATTTTGATAATAAAAAGATGTATAAAACAACAACAAGCTTACGAAACCATTTTAACAATAAGTGGATGTGATCTTGAGCTTTCAAAGATAGTTTACTAGTTTAATAGTTTACTCTAAAATCGCCTACCCTAGCTATGAATTATTCAATATGAACTTCCATGCTTGATATTCCAATAACATTTTACAACACCCTTGTGAAAAAGATGAAAAGAAGTCCTTTAACTGGCCATAATATAATTTAAAGTAGTCACTGGAACTGTACCTTTTCAAAAGGTTGCAATACAGTACTCTACACATTTGCTTTAATATAATACTACTCCAAAAACAACAACATTTTGTTTACCCCCTTGCTTTTCGTCTCAAAAAATCCCACCGCAAATGGTTAATGTCAAGCAGCTCCTCTGTAATGCCAAAAACTATCCTGCATACTTTAACGCAAATTCCTCCATGGCACATTTCTAGAAATTTCCCTCAAAACAAAACAGTCTTTTCAGAGTTTCCGAGCAGCAGCTTAATATTTCTCTACTAAGTGAGCTGAGGTAAAGCATGGCACAATAAAGTCACATACCATCCATGTGGTTGCAGAAAGTTATTATTCTAGCTGTCTGTGTCTTAAGGAAACTAACCGGGAGCCTCTCCTGAGCGAGCTTAGGTTTCACACCCGTGACACTGAAATGGCATATCCTGCCTGAAATACCTCAACACCACAAGTGGAGCCAAATTTTATTTTTTCTGAAATTTGCAAACTATCACCTTTCAAAATCTATCTCAATCAACTTTAAACATCTGCTGTACTCACCAGCTGTGATGGTTTCAATTAACCCTCAAGCACATTACAGTTTGCAGCGTCAAGTGGACAAATTTGGGCACGAAGGTCTTCGGTGTGAATTTTTTTTTTAAATACCAAAAATCATATCACTATTCATCTTTGAACAAACAAAATCTAGCAATTTATTTATTTATTTACCTCCAAAAGTGCAAATAAAAAATGCTTTTAAATTCTATATTGGCCATTCATTTGCTATGGGACAAATTATGATTTAAAGTGTCACGAAACACCAAAACCAATTCTTTTAAAGATGTTAACTGTCATATATATGTGCTACGTTGCTAAAAACACTATTATGACAAATATATTTCAATAAAAAGTGAAAATAGGTTGTTTTTTGTGTTATTTTGCGCAAATTCCTTCTTCCGGTTTGAAAAGAGTCACGGGCATGAGATCATTGTGTAAATTCCAGCGTGGATGTCTGTACCGACAGGTGCATTGTGATGTCTTTGAGTTTTCAGCATGTGTGGGGGACATTTTCTTTACACACTTTGGGACCATTAGTACCCGTTAAGCATCGAGTCAATGCCACAGCCTACCTGAGTATCGTTGCTGACCATGTTCATCCCTTTATGACTACATTGTACCCATCTACAGTCTCCAGGTCTCAATTCAAAAGAGCACATTTGAGATGTGGTGGAACGGGAGATTCACATCATGAACGTCCAGTTGACAAATCTGCAACAGCTACGTGATGCTATTATGTCAGTATGGACCAAAATCTCTGAGGAATATTTCCAGTACCTTGTTAAATCTATGCCACGAAGGATTAAGAAAGTTCTAAAGGCAAAAGGGGATCCAACCCAGTTCCAGTAAGATGTACCTCATAAAATGGCCGGTAAGTGTAAGAAAAATTTTATTTTATTCATTCATTTTCTTTTCGGCTTAGTCCCTTTATTAATCCGGGGTCGCCACAGCGGAATGAACCGCCAACTTATCCGGCATTTGTTTTACGCAGCGGATGCCCTTCCAGCCACAACCCATCTCTGGGAAACACATTCATACATTCTCATTCACACACATATACACTATGGACAATTTAGCTTACCCAATTCACCTGTACCGCATGTCTTTGGACTGTGGGGGAAACCGGAGCACCCGGAGGAAACCCACGCAACCACGGGGAGAACATGCAAACTCCACACAGAAATGCCAACTGGCCCAGCCGGGGATCGAACCAGCGACCTTCTTGCTGTGAGGCGAACGTGCTAACCACTAGGCCACCGTGGCGCCCAATTTTATTTTATAATTACTTTTATTTATGCATTACCTGATTGGCTAAATTATATTTTTCTTTTGTGTGCATTTGTCCCTTTGTGTTCTGTTGTTTAGTCATAGGTTAGTATTTTATGTATTGTATTTTAAATGTATTATTATTGTATTGTATTGTTTTTTTTCTATATGTTGATATAGTTTTGTAAAATGCAAAAAAACATAAATAAATGAAAAAAAAAATTAATTAATGAAAAAAAATAATATATATATATATATATATAAATATATATATATATATATATATAATAATAATAATAATAATAATTATTATTATTATTATTATTATTATTTTGCCCCAAAATATCCTCTGGCATGCTTTAGGATTCAAATTATTAATAGATACAGTAGATAGATGGATCAGTGTAAAGATACTCACCTCTTCTGACCAGCGGGCATTGTTTGCAGAGGACCGTGACTTTGGTGCTCATGGTTTTCCCAGCTTGTTGGATGGCTAAATTTCCTTCTTTATAAAGGTGTATGATGGAAAAAGTGGCCAGAACGCTTTGCTCCTTCATGGCTGCTGAGATAAGAGTGGCCGTAATCACTGAGGGAGGAGAAAGAAAGAAAAAAGGAGGGTTTATTTACAGTATCATGGTTTCTGTTTGGCATTAAACTGCATGTTCATGGTTATGTATGAAGTATGTGTAGTCCTGCTATGCAGGCTTCTGCTGTTTTTACTGTGCTCAGCAGCTTTACTGCTGCTGCAATTAAAATAAAGGAGCTGAGTCTCAGTATCGGCCTGAACACATTTTCCATCCATAACCATTATTAAAACAGAAACACCGACTGAGAGGTTTAGTTAACTTTTAAAGGAGACCTATTATGCCCCTTTTTTACATTTTCTCTGATGTCCCTAGAGTGAAGTTTCAGCTCAAAATAGCCCACAATTAATGTTTTATAACTCTTTGAAACTGCCCCTTTTAGGCTTTGATGCTAATTGTAATGCAAATGAGATATGCTCCTAAGCCTCTTTTTTTTGGTGGAGTTTCAAATGCCAGTGTGTCAGCATAGTGGCAGATTCAAAAATAATGTCCTATGCAAATGAGGGAGAGGTCGTCACTAATGGGCGTGGCTTTAACCCTCTTCTGACATGTACAAAGGGAGAATGTCAATCAAAGTGTTTCTTCAGACTTTTTTATGAAGTATGATCATAAAAAATAAAACTAATACATTTTTACCATTAAAAGCTGGTTATACACTCACTGGCCACTTTATAAGGTACACCTTAATAGTACCAGGTTGGACCCGTTTTTGCTTTCAGAACTGCCTTAATCCTTTGTGGCATAGATTCAACAAGGTACTGGAAACATTCCTCAGAGATTTTGGTCTATATTGATATGATAGCATCATACAGTTGTTGCAGATTTGTCGTCTGCACATCCATTATGTGAATATCCTGTTCCACCACATCTCAAAGGTGCTCTATTGGATTTAGATCTGGTGCCTCAGGAGACCATTTGAGTACAGTGAACTCATTGTCATGTTCAAGAAACCAGTCTGAGATGATTCATGCTTTATAACATGGCGCGTTGTCCTGCTGGAAGTAGCCATCAGAAGATGGGTACACTGTGGTCATAAAGGGATAAACAAAGTCAGCAACAATACTCGGGTAGGCTGTGGCATTGACACAAATCCTCAATTGGTACTAATGAGCCCAAAGTGCACCAAGACAATATCCCCGACACCATTACACCGCCACTACCAGCATGAACCGTTGATACAAGGAAGAATGCATCCACGCTTTCATGTTGTTGACACCAAATTCTGACCCTACCATCCGAATGTTGCAGCAGAAATCGAGACTCATCAGACCACATAACATTTTTCCAATCTATTGTCCAATTTTGGTGAGCCTATGCGAATTGTAGTCCAGTTTCCTGTTCTTAGCTGACAGGAGTGGCACCCGGTGTGGTCTTCTACTGTAGCCTATCCTCCTCAAGTTTGGACGTGTTGTGTGTTCAGAGTTGCTCTTCTGCAGACCTCAGTTGCAGACCAGCCATTCTCCTCTAACCTCTGGCATCAACAAGGCATTTGCGGCCACATAACTGCCACTCACTAAATATTTTCTCTTTTTCAGACCATTCTCTGTAAACCCTAGAGATGATTGTGCCATAATAAAGAAGCCAGTGAGTGTATATTGTCTTTATTGAGTATTGGGGGAAACCAGAGCACCCGGAGAAAACCCACATGACCACGGGGAGAACATGCAAACTCCACGCAGAAATGCCAACTGACTCAGCTGAGGCTCGAACCAGCAACCTTCTTGCTGTGAGGCAAATGTGCTACTCACTATGCCACCATGGCGCCCCTAATAAAAACATCAATTTGAATTAAAAAATGGGAAAAAAGTAGGCTGCGAATTGGAGAATTTTTGTTTGTGAATAAAATATTTTCCATACAAAATAAAAAAAGCTATCTGATATATCAGTTGTACCTTTATAGTAACAAATAATATCATGTAGTTCAAAGGGTCTGGATGAAGCAATGTAATTACCTATATGGAGATATAAGCCAGAGGTGACACGGTGGCGCAGTAGGTAGTGCTGTCGCCTCACAGCAAGAAGGTCGCTGGTTCGAGCCTCGGCTGGGTCAGTTGGCATTTCTGTGTGGAGTTTGCATGTTCTCCCCGTGTTTGTGTGGGTTTCCTCTGGGTGCTCCGGTTTCCTCCACAGTCCAAAGATATGCGGTATAGGTGAATTGGGTAAGCTAAATTGGGTAAGCTAAATTGTCCGTAGTGTATGAGTGTGAATGAGAATGTGTGGATGTTTCCCAGAGATGGGTTGCTGCTGGAAGGGCATCCACTGCGTGAAACAAAATGCTGGATAAGTTGGCAGTTCATTCTTCTGTGGCGACCCCGGATTAATAAAGAGACTGAGCCGACAAGAAAATGAATGAATGAATGAGATATAAGCCAGTGGTTCTCAGACTGTGGAACGCGTACCACTAGTGGTACACAAGCTTCCTTCTAGTGGTACACGGAGGAATCGCTGAATAATCAAAGTAAAAAAAATTAACACACATTTAACCCTTTAACGCTTACGATAACACCAATGTGATCAGTGAATGAATTTAATAGGCTAAACCTTTTATTTAAGTGGCTGACTATAATAAACACTGTTAATCAGAATAATTAATCTGCCTCGCTTTTGAACTGTGTAGTGCTTTAGCTGCTTAATTTGTTACGGTAGGTGTGACGATGACAACGGAGGCGAGGATCCAATCGCAGATATTTATTAAAGTCAGTATAGCAGTGGTCCACAGGGGCAAACAGTTGTATACAGGAAATCCAGAATCGTAGTCATGCAGGCAAAAATATCACAAGGGCTGGCGGCAGGCAAGAATAACAAAAAGCAAGGGCTATGGTCAAAAACCACAGAAACAGGAACAAGGAAACGCGTTGTATGGTCACTAACAGATCGCAATACTCAGCAAACAGGATGAGTGTATGTGCTGTTTATGTAGTGTGTGTAATCAGTCCAGCAGCAGCCTCAGCTGTGAGAATCTAATCAGATGGTGATCTGGAGCAGGTGTTTGTGTGTGTTGCATGACTGGATCTGTAGTCCGTATATAAGCAGATTTGTAGTTCCTGGAATGTGTGTGTGAACCAGCGATCTCTGACAGAGGAGAGATCACTGGTGATCGTGACATAATTAGGCCTACTATGCTACTGTACTTCAATACCGGTTATTATGGTGGTACTTGGACAGATTTTTTTTTTCTGAGGTGGTACTTGGTGAAAAAAACTTGAGAACCACTGTTATAAGCTATTCCAAAAGCTTTTTGTGTTTTCACACTGAAAAAAATATGTGAATCAGGGTTTCGTCTTCAGTTTTTCAAAATGAGCATGAACTATCAACCTCCATATACTTTGCCAAAGTACTATTCACTGGATATATTTTATGAAGCATTTTAAAATGAACCTCTTTTTTTTGCTGCGCAGGGTGTATGCTTGAAACCTGAAGGGTTTATGATATCATTAACAGTGGTGTAGAGTAACTAATTACACATACTCAAACTACTGTAATTGAGTAGTTTTTCTCAGGAATTGTAATATACTGAGTAGTTTTAAAGGTGTACTTTTACTTTTCCGTGAGTACATGTTTAGTGCAGTATCAGTACTTTTACTCCACTACTTTCCTTCAACCTGCAGTCACTACTTTATTTCTTTCTTGTCTATGGTCATTGTCTAAAGTAGAAAAATCTGTCCTGTGAGTCCAATTAAATCACACATAGAAAGTAAATCACATCACACTGAACAACCTCAAGACATGGGCGCTTTATAAATGCAGCAAACCTTTTGGAAACATTAAAAAAGCCCAAGAAGATGTCCAAAATCTGTTCACACAATGATCCAGAGACTTTTATAGACTGCATGTCACTGAAAATGATGGATGTCGACTGTATGATGACTGAAATCACCAAACAGCCTTTAACAATCACTAAATGGAACGAATGAAGAATGGAAGGAAGGGACAAATAAAAGGAAGGACCGAACAAGGAATGGAAGGAAGGATCGAAGAACCAAATAAATGAAGGAAGGATTCAAGGAAGGACTGAACAAACTAAAGAGGAACAAACGAATGAACAAAGGACCTAATGAAGGAAGGAACAAAACTATGGAAGAAAGAATGAGCGAACAAATGAAGGGAGGAAAGAAGGAAGGACCAAACGAATGAAGGAAGAATTCAAGGAAGGACTGAACAAACTAAGAAAGGAGCGAAAAAACGAATGAATGAACAAAAGGACCTAATGAACGAGTGAACGAAGAAAGGAGGGAACCAACAAATTAATGAAGGAAGGAGAGAACGAACAAACAATTGAAGGCAGGTTGGAAGGAACCAATGAAAATAGGAAGATCCCTAAACACACCACATGTTGTTTGTGCAGGGATGTGTAAATGTAACATTCTGTAAACGCATCAACTTTTCTACAGTGTAATACTCACTACTCGCTACTCTTGAATACTTTTAAAAGGTCTACTTTTTACTCATACTTTGAGTAATATTTACTACAGATACTTTACTCTACTTGCACTACATTTTTGGGCAAGTAATGGTACTTTTACTTCATACTTGAGTATGATTTTTCAGTACTCTTTCCACCACTGATTATTAACCAGGATGTATTTTTTGTAGTCTCCAAACTTCATTCGCTGTAGGCTATGCTAAGCTAACTCTGTAAAAGCCAATGTCTCCCTTAGCATTAAACTTTGAGCGTCTTACATTCAGAGATGTTGTTTATGTTCACACAGCTACATTACACATCAACTAAAGTCTAAAATATGATATCGTAGTGGACCCCCCCCCCCCTTTATTGTCTCAATAAAAGCACTAAAAGTTTGAAAAATGCAGCAAAGTATTGAAGCCTAGAGCCGCAAAATCAGTTTTTCGAGTCTGCGCAAAGCAAAAAACACATTTAGGATTAAACAACAGCCACTTACCAAAGTTACTAGAGCAGTAATGACTTTCAATTGTTCCAGTCCTTTTACATTTCTGCTTGCAAAGTTCTTCAGAATATGTAAGAGCTTTTGTTGGGAAAGAGGTAGAAGGATCAGTTTCGACAATAACTCACTAGAACGGAGTATAAAACACACACATTTATTTCCGTCAAAGCGCTTTTGTAACAAAATAGAAGCACATTAGTCTTCCCATGTGACCCGGCTAATGGGTTCCATATGAAGCAAACACTATAAATCTTCGATACATTCCAATGTCATTACCTACACACGTTTATTCCCATAATGTACAGCAGTTTTACACTGTGCCGCTACTTGCATTTTTCATGTGAATGAATCCCGGTGGACTGACCTGCGGGTGGTGTGCTGGGTGATATGGTGCCCGCGGGGGTCAGAGGGGCGCTGGCTGTGCTGGGACTCCTCCATTTAAAGCGGTAATGGCCGATGAATCCATCAGCAGTCAGACTCAGGTCGGACAGAAACGTTACGAGGAGATGATGGCCGTCGGAATAAATTGGCCTAGGAGATCAAATAAATAAATGATGTTGACTATATATGCTTTCAAAATACCTCTGTAAGGTAAGGATTTATCGACCGTGCGGACACGCTTTATTAATCAAAAAGGTGTGTTGTAAGTGCATCTTAAAGAAGAAGTCGCACGGACGATAAAACACGGGCTTATTACACAAACCAATTTTGTATTAACAGTCTAAATGTAAACATTTATTAGGGGTAATGGGGGGGAATGCAATAACGTAGCATCAACCACTGAAAAATACATTTCAGTCTTATTATACCCTTACACACACACACACACTTTTTTTTTTTTTTTTTTTGGAAATAGGCTGATTTTACAACTCCTCTAGAGTTAAACAGTTCAGTTTTACCATACTGTATCCATTCATCTGATATCCGAGGCTGGTTGAAGCGCTTTTAGCTTAGCTTAGCATAGCATAAATCATTAAATCGGATTAGCATCTTGTTCAAAACATTTTTAAGGAGTTTTGATAATTTTCCTTTTCTCTAGTTACATTAATGTGTACTACGCCCAACAGAAAATAGTTATTTTCTAGGCTAACATGGCTAGGAAGTATACTACTCTAATTCTGGTATGATAATAAATGAACTTTGTTGTCATACTATGGCTGCAGCTGATGCAATGATTATACACAGTGCAGTTACCTAGTTACCGACCATACTGCATCAGTCTTAATGTACCTACAGTACAGAAGTGTCAAGATTTAAATAGGAAAATTGTCAGAACTCTTTTTTTTTAGCAAGATGTAATGGTCTAATCATATAAATGATTTATGCTAAGCTAAGCTAAGCTAAGCTAAAATTACTTCCATCAGAACCAGAGACTGGTTGAATGGATTCAAAAATGGTAAAACTCAACTCTAGATGACTTGTAAAATTGACCTAGGAGATCAAATAAATGATGTTGCATGGGAATGGCCACTGTAATGTAAAGCTTTATCGACCATGTGGACATGCTTTATTATTTAAAAAGGTGAATTGTAAGTGCACCTTGAAGAAACTCCATGGACGATTAAACCCGGGCTTATTACACAAACCAATTCTGTGTTAAAAGTCTAAATGTAAACATTTATTAGGGGTAATGGGTGGGAGTGCAATAATGTAGCATCAACCACTGAAAAATACATTTTTAGTCTACAGTATACCCTAATATAATATACACACTTTTTTATTTATTATTTTGGAAATAGGCTCATTTTACAACTCCCTAGAGTTAAAATTTTTGAGTCCATGAATCTGATCTCCAGGTCTGATTGGAGCACTTTTAGCTTAGCGTAGCTCAATCCTTGAATGAGAATAGACCATTGTCATCTTGTTCAAAAAACTTTGAAAGAGTTTCGATAACTTTAATTTTCTCTAGTTACATTAATGTGTACTAAGACCAACAGAAAACGGTTAATTTTCTGGGCTAATATGGTAAGGAATGATACTCTCATTCTGGTATGATAATACAGGAGCTTTGTTGCCATACTATGGCTGCAGCTGGCGCAATGATTATACACAGCGATGTTACCTAGTTACTTAGCTGGGGACTATACACATTAATATAATCCATTAATTTTCAGGTGCTGCGTAATATCGTTGTGCCTGCTGCAGCCATGGTCCAGAAGCAAAGTTCCTTTATTATTATGCCAGAATGAGAGTAGTTTTTTAGGCATTTTTTAAAAACATTTTATTTTGCATCAGTCTTAATGCAACTACAGAAGAGTAAAGATTTAAATAGAAAAGTTGTCAGACCTCTTTTTTTAGAGACACATGTAATGGTCTAATCCATCTAAACATCTAAGCTAAACTGACAGTGCTCCCACCAGACCCAGAGATTGGCTGAAAGGATACAAAAAATGGTAAAACTCAACTGTATAACCCTAGTTGACTTGTAAAATGGGCCTAAATGAAAAATAAGTGGAGTGCTCCTATAAGTAAATTGAAAAAAAAAAAATCATATTTCATAATTAGTTTATCTAGGCAAGTTAGGTTAATTAGAGTATTAAACAATTCTTAAGGGGTCTTAAAATATGTAAACTGTAAAATAATAATAATAATAATTAAAAAATAATAATATTTATAATAATAATAACCCAATAATTAATAATAATTATAATTATTATAATTAATCAATAATTAATAATAATCCAATCTAAAAATATATTTTTTAAAAATAATAAGAAATACTGTGAAAAAGTTCTTGTCCATTAAACATCAATTGGAAAATATTTGAATAAGAATACAAATTCATTTTCTTTTCGGCTTAGTCCCTTTATTAATCCGGGGTCGCCACAGCGGAATGAACCGCCAACTTATCCAGCATTTGTTTTACGCAGCGGATGCCCTTCCAGCCACAACCCATCTCTGGGAAAATATATATATATATATATATATATATATATATATATATATATATACACACACTACCTGACAAAGTTTTGTCGCCTATCCAAGTTTTAGGAACAACAAATAATAACTTGACTTCTAGTTGATCATTTGGTATCCAAAGGGGCTTATATGAAAGGCAAAGGCCTCTAGGCTACGCTTATTTTACCAAAATAAAACATGATCATGCCTTGATTGTTAATTATTTAATTAGGGCAGTAACGTCTGACTTTGCTTAGACAAAAGTCTTGTCACTTAACAGAAATAATGTACAGTGTAAAATATAAAGTCATGGTGTAGAGGAAAAAGAACTAATGTTGTGTATGACTCCCATGAGCTTGGAGGACTGCATCCATACATCTCTGCAATGACTCGAATAACTATTATTAATAAAGTCAGCTGGAGTGGCAAAGAAAGCGTTCTTGCAGAACTCCCAGAGTTCATCAAGACTCTTTGGATTCATCTTCAATGCCTCCTCCTTCATCTTACCCCAGACATGCTCAATAATGTTCATGTCTGGTGACTGGGCTGGCCAATCCTGGAGCACCTTGATCTTCTTTGCTTTCAGGAACTTTGATGTGGAGGCTGAAGTATGAGCAGGAGTGCTATCCTGTTGAAGGATTTGCTCACTCCTGTGGTTTAGAATGTAAAGGGCAGCACAAATGTATTGATACCTCAGGCTGTTGATGTTGCCATCTACTTTTCCAAATGATCAACTAGAAGTCAAATTATTATTTGTTGCTTTTACAACTATATAAAGACTTTTGTCTTTATATATACACATGCTTGTTCTATTATACTTAAATGTGGCAAATCTTTAAATATATATTCAGTTTTGTGTAAAGTTAACTCATGGGAAAAAAAAAAAAGAGTTTTTCAAAATAGCTCTAATACATGTCTTTATTGCTATATACTCGAATTACTCTCACAAAACCAGTCCTATGCTGCACGGATATTTTTTCTGGGAATAGCCAACAATACATTGTATGAGTCAAAATGATCATTTTTTCTTTTATGACAAAACATCATTATGAAATTAAGCAAAGACCTGTTCATAAGAACTAAATCTGTTCAACTTTAAAGGAGATTTTCTCAATGTTTGGATTCCTTGGAACACTCAGCTTCCATACTCTTTAAATAATTGTATCTCAGCTAAACATTGTATCCTAACAAACAATATCCTAGCAAACAATACACCAATGGAAAGCATATTTATTCAGCTTTCAGATGATATATGTGTTTGCCATATGGGAGGTTTTGTGGTCCAGGATCACATATATAGTGGCAGTTCACTGTCCATAGTGAAAAATATAAACACTAGTACTGTATATTATGTAATATGTTCCATTACATTTTTCAGTATAATCACATATATTCCTGTTTGAGGTCAATGTCTGTGGCACATAAACACTGAACAGGTTGTAAATCGTATATTAATGCATGCGTGATGGACTGAGGGTCTCACATGGGTGGGCTGTCTCCGCAGAACTTGCCGATCTTACGTGTCTCATTAGTTTCTCCCCCATTAAACACAGCCACATGGTCATAGCGGCAGTAGCTGTCTCTCTCCACATCAAACTTCTCAAACTTCAGCTCAATGATCTGCGAAGGGGAAGTTACTTTGCAATTTAAATAAGACATTTATTCATACTTGTCCTGTCAAGACGCTGTCAGCCATGCATGAAAAGCAGAGAAAGAATGAATTATCACCTGGTCTAGAGGAGCAACAATATGCCAGGAACACGTTACTCCCGGCGGGTAGTCTTTATCTGGCCAGTTAGGGGTCTTTATCATCCCAGAGGGTTTGTCTAGAAGACCCCCGCAGTACCGGTCAACTGTCATGAACAATAATCAGCTATTAGTGTTATGTAGTGTAACATTTTAAATGTATTTGAGTAGTGAATTCTAAAACCAGTGTTGGGGAAGCTATTCTGAAACTGCAGCTTAAAGAAAACCTCTACAATTTTTGCAATTGGGCTCATTTTCTAAGTTACCTAGAGTTAAACAGATGTTCTTGAATCCATTAAGTCAATCTCCAGAACTGGCAGGAGCACTTTTAGCTTAGCTTAGCATAATTCATTGAATCGGATTAGACCAGTAGCATCCTAAATACACGCTGAAAAATTGTCATTGCAACTCATTCTCTCATTCATTTTATTTTCGGCTTAGTCCCTTTATTAATTTGGGGTCGCCACAGCGGAATGAACCACCAACTTATCCAGCATATGTTTCACGCAGCGGATGCCCTTCCAGCTGCAACCTATCTCTGGGAAACATCCATACACACTCATACACTACTGACAGTTTAGCTCACCCAATTCACCTATTTCAGGCTCGAACCAGGGACCTTCTTGCTGTGAGGCGATCATGCTACCCACTAAGCCATCGTGGTGCCCGTCATAGCAACTCTTGCTTTCATTTTGCGTAGGAGCTGAAGGATCATGTGCATTTTAGTTCAGTTACATTTACATTGAATGAACTCTTATGTGATCAATTCTATGTATGTTGGGGGTGACCTGTGCCCCAACATTTGCTTCAGGTGTGAACCTAATGACACTTGGGTGTGAGCCTTTTGAGTTCTCAATGGGTATAAGCAAAATAACAGCTGAAACATCTGATAAGAGGGTCCTGCTGAGCTTAGTAAACACAGAATGTTTGTAGTTGGTATAAAGTTGTATCTCCCAAACAGTACTTGGGCTTAAGGGAGCACTCACACTATGCTATCTAAACCGTGCCCAGGCGTGTTTCCAAGTTGGTTTCACAAGTGTGCAGTGGTGTAAAGTAACTAATTGCAAATACTTAAACTACTGTAATTGAGTAGTTTTGCTCAGGAATTGTAATTTACTGAGTAGTTTTAAAGGTGTACTTTTACTTTCCCTTGAGTACATGTTTAGTGCAGTATCAGTACTGTTACTCTACTACTTTCCTTCAACCTGCAGTCACTACTTTATTTCTTTCTTGTCTATGGTCATTGTCTAAAGTAGAAAAAAATCAGTCCTGTGATTCCAGTCCAATGAAACCACACAAAGAAAGTAAATCGCATCATACTGAACAGCCTCAAGACATGGGCGCTTTATAAATGCAGCAAACCTTTTGGAAACATTAAAAATGTCCAAGAAGATGTTCAAAATCTTTACACACAACGATCCAGATACTGTTTATAGACTGCATGTCACTGAAAATGATGGATGTCGACTGTATGATGACTGAAATCACCAAAAAGCCTTAAACAATCACTAAATGGAACGAATGAAGAATGGAAGGAAGAGCCAAATAAAAGTAAGGACCGAACAAGGAATGGAAGGAAGGATCGAAGAACCAAATAAATGAAGGAAGGATTCAAAGAAGGACTGAACAAACTAAGGAAGGAAAGAAGGAAGGAATGAACAAAGGACCTAATGAAGGAACAAAAATATGAAAGTAAGAATGAGCGAACAAATGAAGGGATGAAAGAAGGAAGGACCAAACTAATGAAGGAAGAATTCAAGGAAGGACTGAACAAACTAAGGAAGGAAGGAACGAACGAACAAATGAATGAATGAACAAAAAGACCTAATGTAGGAAGGAACAAAAACATGAACGAACGAATGAGTGAGTGAACGAAGGAGGGAGGGAACAAATGAATTAATGAAGGAAGGAGAGAACAAACAAATAATTGAAGGAAGGTTGGAAGGAACGAATGAAAATAGGAAGATCCCTAAATACACTACATATCGTTTGTGCAGGGATGTGTAAACATAACATTCTGTAAACGCATCAACTTTTCTACAGTGTAATACTCACTACTCGCTACTCTTGAGTACTTTTAAATGGTCTACTTTTTACTCATACTTTGAGTAATATTTACTACAGATACTTTTTCTCTGCTTGCACTACATTTTTGGTGGTAAGTAATGGTACTTTTACTTGAGTATGATTTTTCAGTACTCTTTCCACCACTGCAAGTGTGAGTATTCTGAATTGGGCCCAGGTTCGGTCCCAGCAACCAGAATCTTTCCAAATATCTTGTTTTTGTGTTCAACAGAAGATTCAAATAGGTTTTGAACGAGTGAAGTAGAGTAAATGATTACAAAAATGTTATTTTTGGGTGAACTATCCCTTTAATATGTGTTCCAAAGATGCACAAAGTTTATAGAGCTTTGGAAAAGTCAAAATGTGTGTGTGCAGTGCAGTAAACAGCCTGCGTATCCTACTTTCAAAGGATTCAGATGACCTAAAGTGAACAGTAAATCACAAGTCAAGCTGATTTTAAGTAACAGGGAAGGGCCACATTCTATATTTGGCTGGTAATCATTTGGTAGTCTCGTTACCTCTTTCATTTGGGCGGATCGCTGAGTATACAGCAAGGAAACCACTCCCGGCTGTGTTGGCGTCCGACACCATGACCACTTGCATCTTGTTTCCATTGGTGACCAGTGCTCTGGGTTTGGTGGTACCACAGAAGCGGCCGAGACGCTGCCCATTGATGTGGCCGTCGTATACATCAACAAAGTCGTATCTGCAGAGACTATCACTCTCAAGATCCAGGACTCGAAACAAGAGGGAGACAAGCTTACCCGGAGGGACCTAAAAAATGTTAATTCAGAAAAGTAAACACAATCTCAAATCCAATTCAGAGCCAATTACGTGAATTTTACAGTAAGTCCCATTCAATGTTGCACTCTTACATTTTACTCTAAACACTGTATACATTATATGAATCAACTGTTTCTCTTAAGACCTTTATAAATCTGTAATTCGTTTCTTAATCCCTATCTCAAAAAAATATATATAATAATAATAAAATAATAATTATATATATATATATATATATATATAATTATTATTT